>JASDQU010263324.1:3215-14144 GCA_032191745.1 Picea mariana | reverse complement strand
CGCTACTTACCATAGCTAGCATATACATGCACATGTACTCTGACAGACCGTCCTTTCCGGACCTTCAGGATCTGCCAAGGGATGATCAATCCCCTAGGATGTAAAATCCTAACGGAGCTACCCGTTGTTGGTTAGGATACAATATTATCATCAAAATCACTCCCCCTTTCAAGGGAGGTCCTTTCAGACAACACCAAGATTGTCTTGGAAGTACTCAAACTTCACATGAGACAGAGGCTTGGTCAACACATCTGCAATTTTCTCATCTGTGCCAACATATTGGAGCTTTATAGCTCCTCTCTGCACCATATCACGAATGTAGTGATACCAGATCTCTATGTGCTTTGACTTATCATCGAAAATTGGGTTCTCCGTTATATTTATACAACTCTGGTTATCACATAGAATCACGGTGGCTTCCATCTTTAGATCGAACAAACCTGTCAACAACTTCCGAAGCCATATGGATTCACAACTAGTGACACATTCTGCAATGTACTATGCTTCTGCCGTGATGAGAGAAATACTCAATCGCTTCATGATTTGCAATGAAATCATGGCTGACCCTAAACTGAAACAACATCCTTAAGTGATCTTTTTGTCTGAAGCACTTCCAGCGCAATTTGAATCAATATAACCATATAGTCTAAATTCATGATCTCCAGTATAACAGAGACCATAATCCAATGTATCCTTAAGGTATCTCATCATATGCTTTGCAACTACAAGGTGAACACGTCTGGGCTCTACCAGATACTAACTCAAGGTGTTCACAACAAAGCATATGTCTAGAATGGTATTCGTCAGATACATCAACGATCCAATAATCTTTCTGTATAGAGTAGCATCAACCAACTCTGACGAAGCATCAACCAAGAGCTTCAAATTCGTTTCCATGGGTGTGTTCATGGATTTACATTCCAACATGTCAAATCTCTTTAGTATTTCAACTGCATACTTTCCTTGGTTAAGGAAGATCTTCTCTGGGCTCTGCCAAACTTCAAGACCTAAGAAATAATGCATTGGGCCTAGGTATTTCATCTAAAACTCTGCAATGAGCTTCTTCTTGCAATTTGTGATGAGATTTTCTTCTCCTATCAAGAATAAATTATCCACATACAGTAGCAGTATAACTGGCTCATCATTCATAAACTTGACGTATAGGTTAGGATCAACTTTACTCTTGGTAAAGACCAAGCTTGTCAGGAAACTATCAATTCTACCATACCAAGCTTTAGGAGCTTGGTTCAACCTGTATAGATCTTTCTTCAACCTGCAGACATGAGTCTTTCTATATTCAACTTCAAACCCTTATAGTTGTTCTACATACACTTCTTCTTCAATAAAACCATTTATGAAGGATGTTTTCACATCCATCTGGTGCAACTTCCACTTCATTTTGGCTGCAAGAGCTATGATGGTTATGATAGAAGTGTATCTAGCTACAAGAGAAAATGTTTCTTCATAGTCAATACCTTCCTTTTGAGAAAATCCACGAGCCATAAATATTGCCTTATGTTTTTCAATACTTCCGTCTGTTGCATGTTTTATATTGTATATCCACTTGGAAGATACCACATCTTTGTTCTTTGGTTTGGGAACTACTTCCCATACATCATTCTTTATAATGGATTGGTATTCTTTAATCATGGCATCCATCCATTTTTTCTTCTAAACGTCTTCCTCAAAGCAAGTAGGTTCTTTCTGTATGAGATCACACATCAAGGTCATATAGCTGGAGAATGGCTTAGGCTTCTTGCTTTGTCTCATGGTTCCTTCTGGGGCACCATACTTCTTTGTATATTTAATAAGTTCTTTCACCCAATATGGTTTTCTCTTGTGAGAGATTGTCATACGGGGAGGTTCTTGAGTTTCTATCATATCATGATCTTCTAGAATCTCATCATCAGGGGTAACTTCAACTTCCTTTACGGGTTCTGCAACTCTAGGAGCTACATGTTCTTCTTCATATACTTCTTCAAGCTGGCATTTTCTTGATCTTTTGAGTGTTTCATCTTCATCAAAGGTTACATCTATGCTGATCTCAATATGATGGTATCTTGGTATGTATATTCTGAAGGCCTTAGAGACCTCACAGTACCCAACACATATTCCCTTCTTTCCCGAAGGATCCAACTTAGTTCTCTTTTCTTTCGGAATGTGTACAAACATTGGACAACCAAATATTTTTAGATGACTTACTTATAGCTTCTTTCTGGTGAACATTTCTTCGGGGTTTTGAATCCAAGTGCACTATGGGATAATATGTTCTGGAAATATACTGATGTTCTTGTTGCTTCAACCCATAAGTGCATTGAAATATCTTGATCGTGAATCATAGTCTTTACTACTTTCATAATCGTTCTATTCTTTCTTTCTGCTACACCATTTTGTTGAGGATTATAGGGAGTGGTGAGCTCCCTCTTAATCCCAACATCTCTGCAAAATATTACAAATTCATTTGAAGTGTACTCTCCTCCATTGTCTGACCTGAGTATCTTGATTTTCCTTTCGGAGAGGTTTTCTACCTAGGCTTTGAATTCCTTGAACTTTCGAAGTAATTCATCTTTTGACTTCAAGAAATAAACCCAAGTCTTACGAGATTAATCATCAATAAAATATTCATACCCGCTTAGAGAGGTTGATGGCATTGGACCACATACATCTGAGTGGATGAGTTCCAAGATCCCTTCTGCTTTACTGTTGCTCTTTGGAAAAGGATTCTTTATGTTCTTTCCTTGTGCACATCCCTTGCATACACCTTCATGATCAACCTTTGATTTTGGTAAACATATAACTACCTTGCTTACATATGGTAAGGCTTTGTAGTTGATGTGAGCTAGTATTCTATGCCAAAGTTCATAAGGACTTTCAATAGAGTGAGTCAAGGCTACATCTGAGTGACCTTTTAACTTGTACAAACCACCTTCTTCTGTTCCAATAACAACTACCTCTTCTATAGTTTTTCCTTTAGATCACATAAGATATTTTCCATCTATGAATGCGACCCTGAAACCTTTCTTATCTAGGTATGAAATAGAAAGTAAGTTCTTTTTCAAACATGGTACATAGAGTACATCCTTCATTCTCATCGGAGCCCCTGGATCAAGTTTGTAGGTGGCTTCTCCCATTCCTTTGATAGGGTACTGATAATCATCTCCAAGTGAAACTTTTTGTGGGAAGTCCTTTTCTATAAGGCTGGAGAGAGTGTTCTTTTGACCCATCATGTGCTTAGAGGCACCACTATCTATGATCCAAGTATCCTCTCCAGGTGCCACAGATCCTGAGAGAGTAGAAAACAAAACATATTCTTCAATATATTCTTTAGTTAACTTTTTGGGTGGCACATCATCTTCAGCTGCATGGGCATGATGTAATTTGTTATTTCTCCTCTTGTATTCTTCCCTTCTCCTCTTGTATTCTTCCCTTCTGGCAAGACAATTCTTAGCAATGTGTCCCATCTCATCACAATGATAACATTTATAGGAGGAGAAATCTTTTCCCTTTCTTTGACCCTTATGATATTTCTGGAATCTCTTTGGAGAGTGAGATTCTTTATGAAAGTGGGTCTCCTTTTGAAAATGAGACTTTTTCTTTCCACCCTTAGCATGAGCAGCTAGGGATTGATATTCATCTTTTAATAGGATGACTTCTCGGTTGGCCACTCTTGCTTCTTCTTGAACACATTCTTCCCATAAACTGTCAAATTGGAGTTTCTCTTTTCTTGCACAAATAGTTTGGATGAAGGCATCCCAAGGTCTTGTGATACCATTAAGAGTTGTCATCACGAGTTCATCTTCACCTAAGTTGTCTCCAATTTCCTCTAACTGTTCCTTGAATTGAGAAACCTTAAAGAAATAGTCTTGAACTGTTTCTCCTTTTTGCATCTTTGTATTCTTGAGTTGGGTTCTCAAGTTCATCTTCTGGTTGATGTTCTTTCCTTCATACATTCTGGTTAGGGAATCAAACACATCTTTTGGAGTATTCTTAGAAGACACTTGAGGGATCAAGTGGTCTTTGATGGAATTTACAATTATTCTTTTAGCCTTAATCATATCCTTCTTGTACTTCTCTTTGGCTGCATTTTCTTCAGCTTTCCGTACATTTTCTTTTATGAATTTTGCAAGGTCATTCTCTTAGAGAATGAGTCCAATTATATACTTCCAGGAACAAAAATTTTCCACACCTTCTAGCTTGTCAACAAGCTCGATGCTTGAAGACATCTTGACCTAGAGCTAAGAAAAATGACCAGAAAATGAAAGTGCCCAAAAATTGAAACTGGTCTTACCATGAGATGCGCTGGGTTGAGGCGAGTTTGCTGGAGCTGATTGTTTCAAAAAATTCCAAGTTTTACCCCTTGAAACTTGACCTGCACAATTCTGGACTGGTACTTCTAGTATTGGTTCTGGTTTCCTGGTTTTCTAGTTTTCTGGTACCAGTCAAAACTAGGGTTTGACTTTTCAGAGAATCTGGCCACTGAAAAAGTTCGCTCAGGCTACCAAAAGATGCGCTAGGGCAAGGTGGACTTCCCAAGATAGTTTTTGGTGAAAAATATATCTTCAGTAAAAAGCCCTAAATTTCTTGTATGACAATATTGACGTCTAGATACCCAATGCAAGATGCTCTATTCATTCAAGCTCTGATACGATGCTAAGTTTTTACTGTTGTTATTAGGTTATTTCCAAATTACATGAGCATTCAATGCATTTACAAAACAACAACATAAAGAGGATCATTGAAATAAGCGCAATCACAAGGTACGCAACATTTTGTTGTGGGAAACCCTCATGGGGGAGAAAACCTAGCAAAAAATTCCCCAATAATAGATTGCCAATACAATGCCAAGACTAAGACCAAAACACCAAAGATAGACCAAGACTGAGCATGCACCTCTCTTCTCCTTCCTCCTGCAATTGCAACTGCCTTCAAGATATGTGCATTAGATGAGTGAGAGTGAGTGTATTCAAATGAGGCAACATCCTCATATATAAATACAAGTTGAGGAGGTGCTAGGGTTATGTCTCTTCACTTGGTCGGGACGACTTCTCCTAGAAGTGGATAAAACCACTTTATAATTACTAGGGGCCGACTTTACAAATACAACTATACAAATGTAGTTTGACCAATCCACAAAAGGGGATTTGATCTTATACAAGACCCGACTTGATCAATCCGCAAAAGGGGATTTGATCTATTAAATAATAAATCAAATATAATTAGAATAATCTTTGAAGGTACAATATTTCAACATCAAGATGATTTGATTATGAAATGTGTTGATAATGAAGAGGCTCATAAACTAATGGGAGAATTGCACACAAGATTTTGTGGTGGACATCATGCTGCTCGAACCACAACACACAAAATTTTAAGGGGCAAGATACTATTGGCCAACTATATTTACTGATGTCACAAAATATATTAGAGGATGTTAACAATGTCAATTATTCATGAGAAAAGAACACTTAGTAGCCTTACCTTTAAAATAGATAGTAGTGGATGTACCCTTCCAACAATGGGGCCTGGATTTAATTGGAGAGTTAAAGGAATATTCTAGTAATGGGTTCAAATGGATCCTCACTACTACTAATTATTTCACCCTATGGGTTGAGGCCATGCCCACAAATAGAGCATATAATAGTGTGATAAAGGAGTTCCTGTAGGAAAGGATCATCACAAGATTTGGTTTCTCGACTAAGATCACAATCGACAATAAAAAGTCTTTCATTTGGATAGAATTATCTACATTTTGTTTTGGTTATGGCATTGTATTGTCTCATTCATCTAGTTATTATCCACAAGGAAATGACCTAGTGGAATCAAGCAACAAAAAATTAATGGCCATCACTAGAAAAATTGTGGGAGACAACAAGAAAAGTTGGGACAGTAAAGTCAAATATGCTTTATGGGCTGATAGAATAACCAAGAAAAAATTCATAGGAAAGAGTCTGCTTGAGCTAGTGTATGGGATGGAGGTCATGTTTCCAATCCATTTTAAGATCATAGTATACCATCTATTACAACACTTCACCACATACAAGGAAGTAGTTTAGGCAAGGATAAATCAACTCGTAGCATTGGATGAGAACTAATGAAAGTCATTTTATCATCTTGTCCATAAACAAACCAAGGTTAAGGGAGTGTTTGATAAAAGCCCACCAAAAATATTTTTGGAAGGGTGCTTTAGTCTTGACATGGGACACAAATAGTGAAAAACCTATAAAGCACAAAACATTCGACACATTGTGGCTTGGGCCTCACAAGATTGAAAGTACGACATGCATAAATTATTTATATCTTAGTCACCTAGATGGAGATATGTTTCCTTTGCCTATAAATGGGAATATTTTGAAGTACTACTACTCTAGTGTTATTTAGTGCCATGCTAGCCTCATAGAAGTAGGAATGAATAAGCGTGTTTGAGCAATAGTTTAGGGTAGTTTTCATTTTCATGCATTACTTTCTAGTCCATGTCTCTTTTTAGAAATGTTTTGATTTCATGCAAGTGATTTCATGAATTTTGCACTCACTTGGGCTATATTTATGGTGGACAAGGTGTTCATCTCGCCCCATTTTTTGTTGTACTAATATTTTTGATGTTGAGAATTACTAGGATTTAATAATGGATGCAAAATATAGGACTTGGAGTTCCAAACATTTCTAAGGTTCTCATGCACTATGTCTTGAGCACATGTCCCCATGTTGGGGCTAGATGTTATCCCCTGGCCTATAGGGGTAACTAGAGGATTAATGCACTTGTGATTCTTATCATGAGTGGAAGTTCCACATAAGATATCTATGAATTTTCCATGGATAGTTTCCATATATGTTCTTAGAATTTGCTTAGTGAACCCAAATGATGTCAAATATTAGAAATCAGAGGAGATTTGTCAAATGATTTGCTACATGATTATCTCTCATTACATAGTGGATATTCCCTAGCTTTGATGGTTCCATGATGGATGTTAGCATGGCAGTGGACATTTACATGACTCAGTTGATTTTGGCATATGGATGATGGACAATGATTTTGTACACATGATGAGTGTGCTCTAGTGCTTCAATTGTTTATTATGATCATATGATGCTTGATGTATTGGACATTGTTATATCCCGTGCTCTTGCTCACATACAATGATATTGATTTCTATATGGGTCATGACTATGGTGATAGTTGGTGTAATTTGATAATGGGTCATAACACTCTAAATTATTGTTTCTTATTGGGTTGTACCATGGAGGGGTCATAACTTCCCTCTATATAAGTGTCTCACCTTTTGAGTCAAGTAGTACTACTAGTGACCAAATTAGGTGTTGCATGTCACTTTTCCTATCCATCTATCACACCTTGTCATTTTCCCATTATTTCCATGCATATTAATCATTTCCCCTTTTTGTGGTTTACTTATCATATGTCATGTAGCAAGGTCCAAAATAAAAGAAAAGGAAAAAACCATGAATGAAAAGGTCTAAATAAAGTCAAAAGAGCTAAACATGATCAAGGTCGAAGCAACCAAAAGTTATATTATATGCATGAGCCATCCCACCTTGCAATAAATCCCAATTTCCCCAAAGTCCCATGCTCAAAAGAAAATAAAAAAACAAAATAAGGGACTAAGCAAATGAAATAAAATATGAAAAAAGGGGTAGTAAGAAATATAGGCTTAAGGAATGACAACTCAATGTCAAGCACTCCCTCTAAAGGCACACACGTGGTGTAAAAATGATAACCTCTAAATCTTGAAAGCTAAAGGGGGAATACCAATACACTTATCCTGTGTGGCTATGAGGGTGAACTCATTAAAACACCTTTCCCTAGAACCATATTCATCACATCACCTACATTTAAATTAGAGTCCTAGGAAATGCATCTCATCTTAGTGGTTGTCACATGTAATTAAGGTTAATGATGTCCACACCATGGTTAAACTTAGGAAGGGATAAAAATTAAATGATTCATTGATCTATTAAAATATGTCACATGATGAATCACCAATTAACAACACATATTTGGGGCTTGACTCATCACTTTGTGGGGCACCCCTACCTTGGGCATTGCGTCCCTGCCTAGGGTGTTGCATCCTTGCCTTTGTAATACTTGCATAGGGCATTGTGACACTTGAGGAGAGTCATTTGCATCATCATTTAGTCACACATGCCACCTATTTCATCCATTGGATAGGTCAACTTACTCTTCTATTGTGAYTGTGGATCGAGGTGCATGCATATGAGCCACATGTGCCTCCTTATTTTACTCATTTGGCATCTATTGAGGCCACRTTGGAGAGTTTTCAGGGGATGACCCTCTCTTCTTGGATTGGATCCACAAGTGTGAAGTTACTTGGCACTATTCTTGGTATATTGTTACATCTTCTTGGATCGACCTCCTTGAGGATGGGTTTATTCTATGAATTGACCACATCCATTGTATTATTTTAAGAGGTCGTYCACCTTATTGGACCATCTATTATATTTGTTAAATTTTCACTTARGCAGTTAAGTRTGTTYAATATTCTTTAACTTTAAACTATTAAATCAATAACTTCATGCATAAGGATCACTGAAAGAAAGACATCCACAATACACACAAGATTTATCCTGGGAAACCCTCTTGAGGGAGAAAAGCCAACAAAGCTTCTTCAATATAGATTCATCAACAAGTACAATGTCTCTCTCAAGAGAGATCTCAATAAACAAAAAATAACCAAAAGATAGACCAAAAACCCTAACCATAATAGGGTAGCACATCACTAGACCAAGATAAGCCTCCAAGAGATAAACAAAAACCCTTCACCAAAACACCCTTACTATGTAGTTGCGTCTCCTCCTCATACTTGCACACTTTTCCTTGAGAGAGAGAACTTGTGTTGTGTGTGTTCTCCAAATGAGGCGCCCAGCCTCTTATAAATATTAGTTAAGTCACCCTTTAATTTGGTCAGGGTTGACTTGTCCAATTGACACTTTATAATTTACATTTGAATTTTACAAAGACACAATAGGGATGACTTTTACAATGTCACAATAGTGATGACTTTACAAATACATTATAATATTATTATTTAGGATTTTGACTTGGTCTAATGCAATATAGATACAATAAGAATATCTTTTGAAGCTACTCAAACTTCAACATTCCCTCTTAGCAAGGAAGGTATTCTTCTGGCAAGATCATCATGATTGCTTCTGCACTTCTATACACTTGACCATTGACTTGCTAACTTTCCATGAATCTATATTGAAGAAGTTTTGTAACCATGTCATGCATATAGGGTCTCATCATCCTTCCGGGCTTTATGTCATTATGAGGCTTCAACTCGCCAGCTCACACATAATCTAGCATCTAGTTCATACGAAACTAGTAACTCGCCAGCTCACACAAAATATGGCATCTAGTTCACACAAAACTAGTAACTCACCAGCTCACACTGAATCTAGCATCTAGTTCATATATAACTAGTAACTCACCAACTCACACAGAATCTGGCATCTAGTTCATACAGAACTAGTAACTCGCCATCTTAGAGACGTCTGGCATCTAGTTCATACAAAGCTAGTAACTCTCCAGCTCACATAGAATCTGGCATCTAGTTCATACAGAACTAGTAACCTCTGGTTGGCACAAGCGGCGACCGATCCATAGTGACCAAGCATACAATCACAAGGATTATGCGATGTAGTGCACACACACTACCCATCTAGCTCAAGGCTAGGAAACACATCCAACCACACAAGTTGGCCCTCCATCTTGAGAAGTTGGGAAACTCACCAGCCCCGAAGGCTTGACATTTGTTGACCTTGTGCAGGGTCATGATGACTGGTGCCATAGTCAGTAATGTGCCCATGAATGACTGTCCGCTGCTACTATCATATGCTGATGCCACTTCCCTAAAATCACATATGTAACTCATCACTCCCTCTTACTAGAGAAGTCCTTCTGAACCACACCAAGCTTGTCTCTGAGGTACATAAACTTCACTCTCGATAGAGGCTTGGTAAACACGTCTGCTATCTAGTCATCTATAGCGACATACTGGAGCTTCACTGCTCCCTTCTGCACCATATCTTTGATATAATGGTACCTGATCTCGATATGCTTGGAATTGTCATGAAACACCGTGTTCTCTGATGACTTCACACAACTCTGGTTGTCACACCAGATACAATTCGCCTCTAACTCGAGATCAAACAATCCTACAAGCAGATTTCGAAGCCACACTGCTTCGCTGCTAGCTGAACACGCTACTATATACTCTGCCTCAACCGTATTGAGCACCACACTTGTCTTCTTCCTGCTAACCCATTAGATCATAGCTGATCCTAAACTGAAGCAACATCCATATATACTCTTCTGGTTTGCAACACTACCGACCCAATCTGAATCAGTAAATCCTTGCAAGCTTATCTCACGATCTGAAACATATATGAGACCATAGTCAATTGTACCTTTCAGGTACCTCATCACATGCTTTACTATAATCAAGTGAACATGTCTCAGCTCAACCATATACTGGCTCAATTTGTTCAACGCAAAACCTATATGTGGCCTTATTTTCATTAAGTACATCTAGAAACCAATCATCTATCTATACATGGTGGCATCCATTGTCTTTGAAGATGTATCACTCAATAACTTCAGATTTGTCACCATCGGTGTAGGCATGGATTTACAATCCATCATTCCATATCTCTTCAGAATCTCTACAACATATTTTCCTTGGTTAAGGAAAATCTCACTCGGTCTCTACCATACCTCTAGTTCTTTCATCTCGAATTCTGTAGCAAGATTCCTCTTACTTTCAGTGACGAGCTTCTCATCTCTTGTTAGAAACATGTCATCCACATATAATAGTAATATCACTGGTCCACCATCTACAACCTTGTAGTAAAGTTTTGAATCTGCTTTACTCTTGGTAAAGCCCAAGCTCATCA
>JASDQU010263319.1:1936-15439 GCA_032191745.1 Picea mariana | reverse complement strand
ACACCCTTTGAAACCTACTTTTCTATTAAAAATATAATAGTCACTACTATCCAAACTTACCTCTATTTCCTATTCCTCGTAGAGCATAATGAAGATCCCTTGCACTATTGTTATTCAAATTTCCAACATCATAGTGTATATTACTCACATACCTATCACTAGTATGGCCTCTACCATTGAGGAACAAGATGCTGACCACCCATTCCAAAAGGATTTGTCTTTATCTTGCTCTATAACACAAAAAAAGATTCCAGCATAGAGAAACCACAACATATACCATCTCCACCGACATGATTGTGATTCCATCCATAATTTTAAGAATTGCAAATATTCATCGTCTAGAAACTACCGAGCAAAGTAAAAAACAATAAGGAAATTAAATGCTAAAACTTTCCCACTTGATCCAAAATGTATATTTTGAGACCTAGAAATTTTTCTTGGCATTTCTAAATGGTATGTATTCTTGATATTTCGATTCTGAAGGCTCTAGAGGATAATCATGTATGTGGAAATGGTTCATTTCATTTAAGTTACGACTTTATAGCATGGATTTTTCTCAATAAGACAACATTCACTATCTTCCACCTACAAAAAATAGTGAAATATCTGAATTTTCTCTATTAGAATCTGTAAGGACCCTCCTCTTACGTCGACGAACATCATATAATAAGTACAAGTGTTTTGTTTTTTTCTATAAGGTGTGTCCACGCGTGTACAAGGGAAATAAACACATTCGACTCTGCACCGCCACCTGACGACGAACAAGATGCATACAATGAAGAACACAACATGACGACCTAAGATGCACATCAAGTATTTGCATGCATTGAACGACGATCAATCGACAAATAAAAAGACTAACTACCCGCCCATCCTACCTTGCAATGGTTAAGACCTCCAAGACACATAAGCAATGCTCAAGCCCAGGTTCCCATCGATTTTAACCATTTAAGGTCTCAGGGCTGGCGACTGGTCTAAGGAACATGGAGGTGTCTACATCCTACCCGACACAAGCAGACCAACCAAAAATGTGTACACCCATGTATAATAGCAATAAAACAAGAAACAACTCAATATGTCTAAAATGTAGAGTATCATTAAGGTACGATCTAATTTAGTCTTAAACAAAATTTAATGCGCAGTTCTAAATTCCAAGGGACAACAGAGTATCATCTAAATTAACATTTAACGAACATTACTAAGCAAGTCTAATGTTCGACGGGATTTAATAAAGATATAAGTAATCATTAATCAAATCTATCTAGTCTCTCAATTATAAACTAGCCATTCATTAAAAACCTGCAATATCTTTAATTAGAACTGAATGAGGCATGCTCTCAATTAGAATGGTAACCAATCACAGAACGAAATTGCCAGAACGAATTTGCAACAACCATTACAAAACAAAATTGCCAGAACGAATTTGCAGTAACCACTACAGAACACATTGCCAGAACGAATTTGCAGTAACCATTTACAACGAAATTGCAGAAAGGAGTGTTTCAGCAACACAATGACAAGGCAAATTGCTAGAACAGATTTACAGTAACAATTTACAAACAAAATTTCCGAAATGAGTGTTTCAGCAACACAATGACAAGGCAAATTGCTAGAACATATTTACAGTAACAATTTACAAACGAAATTTCTGAAAGGAGTGTTTCAACAACACAATGACAAGGCAAATTGCCAGAACAGATTTACAGTAACAATTTACAAACGAAATTGCCTAAAGGAGTGTTTCAACAACAGAATGACAAGGAAAATTGCCAGAACAGATTTTTTAGCAGGACATTACAGAGTAAAATTTTTACAACAATGTTAAAAACACAAAAATTTTGCCATAGAAATGACGAAGGTGCAAGGCTAGAATTTACAGAAACCACATAATGCATTTGCTAAATGAAATCAGGGTTTCAGCTACACTATATAAAATTAAACAGCTTAGCAAATCGTTAAATGAATTCAGGAGTTTCAACAAGGTGTTTTATAAAATATACCATTTAACATCAGTTTACCTTTCCAATAAGCAAGCAGATCCAAGCATAAGTCCTAATACCATCTAACAACAGAAATGAAGAGCGTACCATTGCCTGATCGCCCGCCTCGAATGACGTCCACACGCTCCATGCTGCTCCTGCTCGCCGACCATCGAGACCTCTCTGGTACCTCCCAGCCAATGCTAGGGGTACTCTGCTTCCCCCTTAGCCCCCCGAGCCGCAAAGGGGGAAAACACTATCCAGATGGTACATCTAGCTCCCATCTCGCCTAGCAAGGCCGAGCTACCACTCCTCTTCAAGCTGGGAAATCCCAACTCCCCACAAGTAAATCAGTCAAGTCACTAATCTGGTAGCGTAACGTTATGCTAACACCTGATCCCCTTTCTTCCTCCTCCTTCCTCTCTTTTATAGAGTTTTAGAACTTCCAGTCTTTCCCTAAATCTCATTTAATTTAAGTTTTAAGTAAAAAGTCTTTTAAAATTCTCCTTCGTACAAGTGTCATTCATCCACCACATTCCTCCAATAATTATTTTCTTTAATTTAATAAATTTTCTTATTTCCCTCACCCACCTAGAGTTACTCCTAAATTTACTCCTAGGTGTCCCTAGATTCCCTTACAGGTTTTAAAGACTTTCCCTGAAATGAAGTTGCCAAATTAGTTCAATTTAGAAGGTTCTTAAATGCAGATTCTTTACTAAGTTGACCTCCTTCTTTTTACCATAAGTTTCCCTCTTTACCCTTTTTATGTTACCTCTATTCCGTAGTTTCCTAATTTTTACTATTTCCTTCCGTCCCCTTTTATTAGAGCCAAAAATGACAATTGTGCAAGTTAACCTCCTTTCCCTTTTTATTATTAATTTAATATATTTTTACAATTTCACAAGTTAAATAATTAATTTCTTCTTTACCTTTCATATCACAGATTTTATTTAAGTTCTTACTCTCTTCATTTTATCCAAAATTTAAGAAGTCCACAATTATTACTTAAGTGGTTTTTTATTTTAAACTTTATCATTTTATTTTTTAAAGAGATATTTCCTTAAGGATAGACAAAATTTTACCCCTAGCGAAGTTTTAGACTTAGGACTTAGATTCTAAACTAGGCGACATTTTAATTAGGGAAGTTGTTTTTTTTTTTTTAATTTCTTAATGAGATATTCATCTTAAGTCCATATAGGTTCGTTCGTTTAACATCATCAATGCGATGTGCCCTTCAGGACACACCACGTGCTCCAAGGGTGCCACTCACCTCTTTTGTTTCTTTTGTGTGATGTGCCCTTCAGGATGCACCACGTGCTCCAAGGGTGCCACTCGCCTGTTTTGTTTCTTTTGTACGACATGCCCTTCAGGATGCACCATGTGATCCAAGGGTGCCACTTGCCTCTTGACTGATTGGTAGACATCAATAACCCCTGGATTCAACACTCTGCCGGGTGAACTTGTGGGAGACTAAGGGATTCTAAGGAATAAGGACCCCGCATTATTGCATGGCCCTCAGAATCATCGCGAGCGACTGCCGCAGTCTTCCCTCACGCCATCGTGTGTCCTCTCGAACTAGGTAATCGTTAACCTATAGTTCGAGCCACAGCAGGAACGCTAGTAGGTTGTGGAAGGGTTGTTGTCCACACCTCTCCCTCAACCTCTCTAGTAGTCGTGTGTTGCCCCTTTACTCCATATGTGAGTCTGGTCAACAATCTATTGTCATCCTGCATCATCAACAATCATGCCAGAACATGTACACATCATATCATCTAATCAAATGTACTAAAATCACATTAAAAAAATCAAACCCCAATAGCACACTCCCTGACTCGATCCATAGTCCAAGGGGTTCCGTCGATGCCTCTGCATCCTCAAGGTCCAAAACCCTGCACACTAAGTAAAACTGAGTCAATAGCACCTGTCTAAGTCAATGTAGTAAAACATCATGTAATCTACCATAACACGTCATAATCAAGGACAACTGTTTTAATATCATAATAGTCTGGATCACTTGCGAGCAAGTGTGCTCAAAGAATAAGTTTTCTCAGTGCACCAGAGCGGGATGTTACATACATCCCCTCTTTGTCTAAAATTCGTCCCGAAGTTTCATAGTATAAATATTGAAATAAGTGTATCACATTATCACATGTCTATCTATCAAACAAAAATGGAAACTGCTGGCGCATATCATATGCATCCTGTCAGGTCGCCGAGTGCGGACTATAATTGTCCCACTGGAGCTTGACCTGATCTACCGTTCGACATCGTAACTGTCGATCGCGATGATCTAAGATGCGGACCGACTCATCCCTGAGCGCTCCCTCGTCTGATACCTGCAAGGAACTCATGTCAATCACATGTATAGGATCACTAATATAATGTCTCAAAACAGATACATGAAAAACATCGTGCATATGCCTCAAAGAATTAGGCAAGGCTAGTAGATAGGCCACAAGCCCCTTTCTCTCCACAATCTCGAAAGGTCCCATGAACCTAGGAGAGAGTTTATATCCCTTCCCAAACTTGATCGAACTCTTATGCGGTTTAACCCGTATGAAGACTCGATCGCCAACCTCATAACTACGGTTGACTCGATGCGTATCGACATAACTCTTCTATCAATCCTACGCTTCTTTAATCCTTTGTCTTATGGTTTGCATTTTATCTTGCATTTCTTGGATCACTTCTGGTCCCACTAGGACCCTATCCTCAAGCTGATCCCAACTCAAGGGTGTCCGACATAGTCACCCGTAAAGAAACTTGAAAGGCGCCATCTTAGTGGTGCTCTCGTAACTGTTGTTGTAAGCGAACTCCACCAGTGGCAAGAATTCTTCCCAACACTTTTGTTCGGTCTGCTCGTCAGTCTTCGGGTGATACACAGTACTAAAGTTTAGTTGGGTTCCAAAGGCCTCTTGGAAACTAGTCCAAAATCATCCAGTAAACACAGATCCTCGATCGGATATAATCTTCTTAGGCACGCCAAGTAGCCTCACAATCTCACTGATGAAAACTCTAGCTATGTCAGGTGCCTGATATGTCGTACGCACAAGAATAAAGTGAGCACTCTTTGTCAGAGTGTCTACTACTACCAAAATAGAGTCATGTCTCCTTGCCATCAGTGGAAATCCAACAATAAAATCCATCGAAATAGCCTCCCATTTCGATTTCGGGATGGAATGTGGTTGAAGTAATCCTGTTGGGTGTCTATGTTCGGGATGGCATGTGGTTGAAGTAATCCTGTCAGATTTCATTCCCTTCCAAAAGAATAAGGTCTTAAGGTCTTCACTCATCTTCATGACTGTCGGGCGAGCCATATAAACTACTCTTCCCCCGTTCAGGATCAACATCCTCAACTCGTCATTTTACGGTACGTAAATCCAAATTTTAAACCTCAATAACCCATCGCTATCAAATAAAAATCGCTCATATCGTGGTACCATCATTGTGTTTTGTCCGATAAAACCCTCAACCTCATTGTACCAGTGATCGTCTCGCTGTAAAGTGAGAATCTTCTCACGTAGATTCGTTTGAAGAGGCAACACTGAGAAGATGTGTGGTCTCCGACTCAAAGCATCCGCCACTCGGTTCATTGTTCCCTTTATGTAAGTAATATCAAAGTCCTACTCACTAAGCAATTCCGACCAACGCCGTTGTCATGCATTCAAGTCATTTTGCGTAAAAATGTGTTGTAGTCCACAATGATCAGTCTTTAGTTCAAATTTTATTCATACAGGGTAGTGTCTCCAAACCTTCAAGGCATATACGATGGCTAATAACTCCAAATCATGCGTCGCATAGTTCTCCTCATGCCTTCTCAGTTTCATCGAAATGTAAGAAATCACTCATCCGTCTTGAATCAAGACTCTCCCTAAACCTTCCTTGGATGCATCAATGCATACCAAGAATTCTGTGTCCATGTCAGGGACCTTTAGTATCAGCATTGTTGATAACAACTCCTTAAGCCTCTGAAATGCTTCCGTGCATTTCTCGGTCCAAACAAACTTCTTGTTTTTCTTCTGCAATTCCGTGATTGGATTTGATATCTTCGAAAATCCCTTGACAAACCGTCAATAGTATCCTGCTAAACCCATAAAACTACGCACTTCCATGAAATTCATTGGCACAGGCCATTCCATAATGGCCTCGACCTTGGCTGGATACATGGTGATGCCTTCGCCAAAGATGACATGCCCTAAGTAGTGAATCTTTGATTAATAAAAAGAGCATTTGGAAAATTTACCATACAATTTGTGCTCTAACAGACACTATGGTACCAAGCGCAAGTGTTCATCATGCTCCTTTGTCGTATGAGAGTAAATCAAAATATCACTAATGGACACTTGGACGAACTTGTCCAAGTACTCACGGAACACCCCATTCATCAAACTCATAAATACCCCTGGGGTGTTTGTCTGTCCAAACGGTAAAACAATAAACTCGTAATGTCCAAATCTCATCTTAAAGGAAGTCATAAGGACGTCATCCTCCTTGATCCGTAACTGGTGATACCCATATTGCAAATTGATCTTGGAGAACACTGTCGCACCCTTCATTTGATCGAACATATCATCAATTCTCAGCAAGGGATATTGATTCTTGATCGTGGCCTTATTAAGTTGACGGTAGTCAATGCAAAGCCTCCACGATCCATCCTTNGTTTTGTCCGATAAAACCCTCAACCTCTTTGTACCAGTGATCGTCTCGCTGTAAAGTGAGAATCTTCTCACGTAGATTCGTTTGAAGAGGCAACACTGAGAAGATGTGTGGTCTCCGACTCAAAGCATCCGCCACTCGGTTCACTGTTCCCTTTATGTAAGTAATCTCAAAGTCCTACTCACTAAGCAATTCCGACCAACGCCGTTGTCATGCATTCAAGTCATTTTGCGTAAAAATGTGTTGTAGTCCACAATGATCAGTCTTTAGTTCAAATTTTATTCATACAAGGTAGTGTCTCCAAACCTTCAAGGCATATACGATGGCTAATAACTCCAAATCGTGCGTCGCATAGTTCTCCTCATGCCTTCTCAGTTTCATCGAAATGTAAGAAATCACTCATCCGTCTTGAATCAAGACTCTCCCTAAACCTTCCTTGGATGCATCAGTGCATACCAAGAATTCTGTGTCCATGTCAGGGACCTTTAGTATCAGCATTGTTGATAACAAATCCTTAAGCCTCTCAAATGCTTCCGTGCATTTCTCGGTCCAAACAAACTTCTTGTTTTTCTTCTGCAATTTTGTGATTGGATTTGCTATCTTCGAAAATCCCTTGACAAACCGTCAATAGCATCCTGCTAAACCCATAAAACTATGCACTTCCATGAAATTCATTGGCACATGCCATTCCATAATGGCCTCGACCTTGGCTGGATACATGGTGATGCCTTCGCCAAAGATGACATGCCCTAAGTAGTGAATCTTTGATTAATAAAAAGAGCATTTGGAAAATTTACCATACAATTTGTGCTCTAACAGACACTATGGTACCAAGCGCAAGTGTTCGTCATGCTCCTTTGTCGTATGAGAGTAAATCAAAATATCACCAATGGACACGTGGACGAACTTGTCCAAGTACTCACGGAACACCCCATTCATCAAACTCATAAATACCCCTGGGGTGTTTGTCTGTACAAACGGTAAAACAATAAACTCGTAATTTCCAAATCTCATCTTAAAGGCGGTCTTAAGGACGTCATCCTCCTTGATCCGTAACTGGTGATACCCATATTGCAAATTGATCTTGGAGAACACTGTCGCACCCTTCATTTGATCGAACATATCATCAATTCTCAACAAGGGATATTGATTCTTGATCGTGGCCTTATTAAGTTGACGGTAGTCAATGCAAAGCCTCCACGATCCATCCTTCTTTCATATGAAAATAGCTGGTGCACCCCACGGTGACACACTAGGACGTATCAGTCCTAGGTCCAACAACTCCTTCAGTTGCATTTTCAACTCTTGTAACTCGGGGGTCGACATCCGATAAGGCGTTCTTGCTATCAGTTCATTCCCCTATTTTAGGTCTATGGTAAACTCCAAATCTCTCTCCAGCGGCATCCCAGGTAACTCCTCTGGAAATACATTCGTAAACTCTGTCACCACCGGAAGGTGTTCTAGACCTTCCACTACTCCCTTCTTGTTTAACGCAAGGATCGCATAAATCTTGCACCCCTTGCGCATGCTCTTCTGTAGTTGTAAGGAAGAGATGAACCTTAGGGAAACTCCCTGGTTCTGTCCTACAATCACACGTCTCTATCCTTCGTCGTCTACCAAGCTCAACCATTTTGTCTTACAGTTGATTATCGTCTCATGCAATTCCAACCAATCCATACCAATCACGACATCAAAAGATCGTAGGATCATGACGTATAGGCTGGCCCTTATGATAAACTCTCCTAGGTTAAGGGAACAGCCCATAACCTTTCCTCCAACCTTTTGTTTGGCTCCCAAATCCATCTCTACGAAGATAAACTCGTCCTGTTCGACTTCCTTTACCTTAATCCTTTTAGCGCTGCACCAGAAATGAAACTCTCGTTAGTACCGGGATCTATCAAAATACTAAGGGTCCGTTCAGCGACGGTACCTGTCGTCTCGAGCATAGTTGAGTGATGCTCTGCTTGGCGGTTATTCACCGCTGCGTGAATCCTATGGGCCTTGTCCATATCTCCCATGGTAGTGGGTCTTGCTGATCCAGACGCTCTGGTCCTCTCCACCGGACAGTTGCACTGGTAGTGTACCTCCCCACACATCCAACACCCTTTCTTCGGCCCAGTAGTCCTGGTACCCAAAGTAGAAGATGAAGGCCCACCGGCCTGGAACCCTGGTCTGTTCTGCTGAACAGACCTAAAATTTTGCTACTGCAGGTGACACAGCTGCTGATGCAGTGGTCCTCGATAATGTGTCTGCAACTGAGGCTACGGTTGTCGGGGTGTAGTGAAAGTGGATCCCCTCTGGAAGCCATGATATCCCGACGTATGTCTCGCTGGTGTCTGGTGCTGCTGTGTTCAAGATGGAACCTGCCCTGCTGGTCTTGCTAGAGTCCTGGTTTGACCCCCACTGATAAGATCCTCCTCTGCTATGAGGTCCTTCTGGACGACATCGTGCAAGGTTTGATGCATCAAAATTGTAACCTTTGCATGCAGGCTGCCGTTAAGTCCAAACACGAACTTGTTGACCTTAAGTTTCTCCATGTTAAGGTGCAGAGCATACTGGAGAAACTCCATAAAATGGTCCTCGTACTCGGGCACCGTACGATGTCCCTGTCGTAAGGCGTTGAACTCATTGAGCTGACGCTCCATGAATTCCTATGAAAGGTACCTCTCTCGGAACCATTCCTCAAACATTTCCCATGACACGTCTTCGACGAATATGTTCAGCTACGGTAGGAGCGTCTTCCACCATAGAAGAGCGCTCCTCTTCAGTTGAAAGACCACCATGTGGACCTTCATGTTGGAGGTATAATCACGAAGTGTGAAGCACATCGCCATGTTCTCCAACAATGCCTCAGCTGCTGCACCGTCCGAGGCACCAAAGAACTCGAGAAATTTAACCTTCTCAAGTTCACAGTGAAAGCTACCAGTAACGGATGGTGTGTGATGCAGAACCTCAGCGGGTGCTGGCGCTCTAGCCTCATCTCTGTCCAAATGGCTAATCCGTGGATTGGACATGTGCTGAAAGGATCTCATCATCTTGACTACATCGCCAACTGCTATTTTCTCCTATCCGAGAACCTTCTCGTCTCCCTTGGGGTTAGACCCGTCCGGCATGGATGCTACTGGGGGCATCACGCCTCCTCCCCTAGCACCCCGTCGTCTACCTCCGCGGTGTCCTCTAACCATGATTACCTGCACACACACAATCAACTCGATTAGCAACAGTATAATCCAATCTTGTCAACGAAATCTGTAGCGATCCCAAGTCATGGGTCCAAACGGCTCTGATACCATATGGAAGGACCCTCCTCTTACGTCGACGAACGTCATATAATAAGTACAAGATTTTTTTTTTTTTATAATGTGTGTACACGCATGTACAAGGGAAATAAACACATTGGACTCTACACTGCCACCGGATGATGAAAAAGATGCATACAATGACGAACACAACATGACGACCTAGGATGCACATCAAGTATCTACATGCATTGAACGATGATCAATCAACGAATAAAATGACTGAATGCTTGCCTGTCCTACCCTGCAATGGTTAGGACCTCCAAGACACATAAGCAATGCTCAATCCGAGGTTCCCATTGATTTTAACCATTTATGGTCTCAGTGCTGGCGACTGTTCTGAGGAACATGGAGGTGTCTACATCCCCCCCAACACAAGCAGACCAAGAAAAAACGTGTACACCCATGTATAATAGCAATAAAACGAGCAACAACTCAATATGTCTAAAATGTAGAGTATCATTAAGGTACGATCTAATTTAGTCTTCAACATAATTTAATGCGCAGTCCTAAATTCCAAGGGACAACAGAGTATCATCTAAATTAACATTTAACGAACATTACTAAGCAAGTCTAATGTTCGAAGGGATTTAATAAATATATAAGTAATCATTAATCAAATATATCTAGTCTCTCAATTATAAACTAGCCATTCATTAAAAACTTGCAATATCTTTAATTAGAACTGAATGAGGCATGCTCTCAATACCTGCAGGGATGACAAGGCAGGTTAGAAAAGCAGAGATAGTACTTAGCTTAAAAGACATTACAATTGGTAGTACCACATTTTGTCCTTCTACACATTCCACATCACCCTTTATTATTTACATTTGATTATTTTATTGTTTCTAGATTACATACAATCCACGTTCAATAACTACTAGTATGAATAGACATTGGACTTTTACCCAATTTTTAAAGTAATTTCACAGTTTTTCCAAATGAATCCTTTATCAAGTTGTGGAAGGGGTTACGTACTATCATTCACTTATTTATTGGGCTACACCACCAGGTATTATGCATGATCAAAGAATTGACAACATTAATTACGAATCTAACCTTTAACAAGGAGTTCTTTATTATTAGATACTTTTACAAATTGTGTACAAATGTATATACTATATATCATGATTTAACCAGAGTTGAGTAGTTGATAATCTACACATAAGCACAAGAATTTCATGAGCATATCCTCTATAATAATAATTTATTATTAGTTGTATAAATTACATATTAATCCCTACAATTAACTATACTAAATGTAGCTATCATCATCATAAATAATTACTCAACCACCACATGTTTACTCTGGCAAAAAAACTTAATGTAAAAAGGTGCAATTCGCAGGCTCCCATTGATATAGAGTCTTGGTTATTAAGTTACAACTGTACATTTTTCCGATAACCATAATATAGATAAGGAATTAACTTGCCTGTTGGTCAACTGTTTATCAAGAGGCTTGCCTAAAATCATAAGAATACGACGGTATTAAGACAACCAGGGGATAATGGTTATGTCCAGGGAACCAAGATAAAAGGGTCATTAACGAAGAAGCTTAATGTTGCACAGTCAATGATAGAAATAATATGCTAAATCTACGTTGTGCCATAGAATCTGCCATCATAATTACAACATCCATGATTCAGCCATGCAAAATGCCATTAAGGTAAGGCCGATCTATGTTCTCTTAGTTTAGAAATTTCTGGCAAGGTGTGAGGGTTTACTGCCAAAACTAATTAACAATTAATAAATTTCATAGACACACTCCCATCCCAACAACTCACGACTTCAATCTCTGGATATGGTTAATTCACATTTACATTATTAATTGGGACGCAGAATTAGCAGGAGAACTTAGGCACAAGTGTAAGGGAAGTCATAGGTAATGGAAGAAATAAAAAAAAGGGGGTGGTAACCAATCAAAAAACGAAATTGCCAGAACGAATTTGCAACAACCATTACAAAACGAAATTGCCAGAATGAATTTGCAGTAACCATTACAAAACGAATTTTCCAGAACACATTGCCAGAATGAATTTGCAATAACCATTTACAACGAAATTGTAGAAAGGAGTGTTTCAACAACACAATGACAAGGAAAATTGCCAGAACAGATTTACAGTAACAATTTACAAACGAAATTTCCGAAATGAGTGTTTCAGCAACACAATGACAAGGCAAATTTCCAGAACAGATTTACAGTAACAATTTATAAATGAAATTTCCGAAAGATGTGTTTCAGCAACACAATGACAAGGCAAATTGCCAGAACAGATTTACAGTAACAATTTACAAACGAAATTGCCGAAAGGAGTGTTTCAGCAACAGAATGACAAGGCAAATTGCTAGAATAGATTTTTTAGCAGGACATTATAGAGTAAAATTTTTACAACAATGTTAAAAACACAGAAATTGTTTCCAAAGAAATGAGAAAGGTGCAAGGCTAGAATTTACAGCGACCACATAATGCATTTGCTAAATGAAATCAGGGTGTCGGCTACACTATATAAAATTAAACAGCTTAGCAAATCGTTAAATGAATTCAGGAGATTCAGCAAGGTGTTTTATAAAATATACCATTTAACATCAGTTTACCTTTCCAATAAGCAAGCAGATCCAAGCATAAGTCCTAATACCATCTACCAACAGAAATGAAGAGCGTATCATTGCCTGATCACCCGCCTCGAATGACATCCATACGCTCCATGCTGCTCCTACTCGTCGACCATCGAGACCTCTCCGGTACCTCCCAGCCAATGCTAGGGGTACTCTACTTCCCCCTTAGCCCCCCGAGCCACAAAGGGGCTACACACTATCCAGATGGTACATCTAGCTCCCATCTTGCCTCATAAGGCCGAGCTACCACTCCTCTCCGTGCTGGGAAATCCCAAATCCCCACAAGTAAATCAGTCAAGTCACTAATCTGGTAGCGTAACGTTATGCTAACATCCGATCCCCTTTCTTCCTCCTCCTTCCTCTCTTTTATAGAGTTTTAGAACTTCCAATCTTTCCCTAAATCTCATTTAATTTAAGTTTTAAGTAAAAAGTCTTTTAAAATTCTCCTTCGTACAAGTGTCATTCATCCCCCACATTCCTCCAGTAATTATTTTCTTTAATTTAATAAATTGTCTTATTTCCCTCACCCACCTAGAGTTAATCCTAAATTTACTCCTAGGTGTCCCTAGATTCCCTTACAGGTTTTAAAGACTTTCCTTGAAATGAAGTTGCCAAATTAGTTCAATTTAGAAGGTTCTTAAATGCAGATTCTTTACTAAGTTGACCTCCGTCTTTTTACCATAAGTTTCCCTCTTTCCCCTTTTTATGTTACCTCCATTCCCTAGTTTCCTAATTTTTATTATTTCCTTCCTTCCCCTTTTATTAGAGCCAAAAATGACAATTGTGAAAGTTAACCTCCTATCCCTTTTTATTATTAATTTAATATATTTTTACACTTTCACAAGTTAAATAATTAATTTCTTCTTTACCTTTCATATCACAGATTATATTTAATTTCTTACTCTCTTCATTTTACCCAAAATTTAAGAAGTCCACAATTATTACTTAAGTAG
>JASDQU010263315.1:0-15490 GCA_032191745.1 Picea mariana | reverse complement strand
ATGCGTGCATGCATTCCTAAGGAAAGTTAACTGCTTGATTTATTTTCTTAATTATTGAATGTTTTTCCCTATATATGAGTGTATTCCACTCATTCATTGTATCATATTGATCATGATCTATGTATCAATCATCAACTCATTGGAGTAGTGTGAATATATTTTCTCATTCTTCCATATTGAATCTCTCTTCCTTTCTCGATAATCTTTGTTTGTACTTGTTTTAGCTAGATCTCCTATGCAAGTTTCCATGAAACACTGACACATATATGAAGATTAACATAATAAATGAGATCAAGTTTTATTTTTTAATAACTTTCCATGCTCTTAGAAAACTATAAAATTTCAAAAGTTGATTTCCTACCTCAAGTTACCTTTGTGGAAGTTTGAAATTAGCACCCATGAAATGATGTTTTCTAGATTTGATGAACATGATTATGAGAAAGAACTGAAGCTAAAGTTTTCATGCATTAAGTTGAACCAAAACTGAGTGTTGATGTTAAGAATGACCACTCTGAGATTGATTGTTGAGCTAAATATGAAACAAAAATGATTGATGTTGTTGATGAAGACCTGTTGAATGATGGATATAAGAGATTAGAGTTTCTTGGGAAGCTATAAGCTCTAATTCTAAAGCTAATAATCACCACAAAAACTTGGATTGCAAAACATATTCAAAAAACCTTGTTACAAGACATTCGATAACTACTATAGGGATCATGTAACTAGTAAAAACAACAGTTCCCAGATTACATGGTGGTTACAAGAATGTATGTAGCTTATGAAAATGACAGGAACATGAATGTTGAAGCTGCTTCTAGAGAAATATGAGGTTTATAATCTACAAGACATCATCTTGGAACCATGAGGTGTTGACAAGAATATAGGGAACTGAAACATCGAGTTTTGAATATTTTCATACAAAAGTCCACATGTCGACAATTGGAAGTGGAGCTCTGAAAAATATATGGTCTTGATTTATTAGAATAAATAAATCAAGTGTAACTTCTAATCACTAAAAGATGAAGCCTACACACTGATACTAAAAAATAACTGTTGAAGACAATAGAGAATAAAAGTTTGTTTATTCTAACATCTCCGATTTCATGTTGCAAAGGAGTTAAAATGTTCTCATATGTTGTATTTGTGCAACACAGGATCATGGAAGTATTGAACAAGTGGTTGTTGGAAGTGTTGAACAAGTGGCTGCTAGAAGTGTTGAGCAAGTGGTTGTTGGAAGTGTTCAACAAGTGGCAGGATTGGAAGGCCCTACATTTATTTGAAAGGACTGGATTTTGTTTTACTAGGACATTGTTGATATAAGTATGATGAAAGGACTCTGTCACAGGAAAATTAACTACGATGAAGATGGATGCTAGATATGATAACAAGAATAACAAGAATGGTTGTTTCAAGCTTTGTGATGAGAAGTTTTACCAAAGACTTGAACCAAATTTTTCTAAAATTGCTACCAAAAAAATATGTTATAGGAACAAAAACTTCCTCTTTCTGAAACAAACCAAATTGTTTATCTTACAACTAACAGACTCTTTTTATTTGGAAATAACCTAGTGAATTTTTCTAGCCAATTACCTATATTTCAAGAAAATTTCCCATTCAAATGCTCCAGAGGACTGGTTTTCATAGTTGAAATTGGTTTTTATCTTTACTTTTTATCTTTTTATTATTTTATTATTTATTATTTTCTATATTTTTTTACAAGGAAAAAAACAAATCAAATTGAGGTTGCAACAGCTTGGAGATCGTCCCTTCTTACCACCTCTATATTAGATTGTTGTAAAACATGTTGAATGAATTCCTCCAAGGTGACAGGTTGCTGATACAATCTTAACCTATGCCCATCAACCAAGAAAGAATTTTGTTTCCCATCAATGTTCTTGATTCTCATTGAACAGTTATAAAAAACATTTACAATTTATTACAGGCCTAACTAGCATGTGGTGAGCTTTCCCTTAAAATTATTGAATTTGGAATAAAAAAGGAGAGCCAAATCACCTAGTTTAAATTTATTTTTCTAGATAAACTTGTCATTCCATTTTATTCTTTGTTTCTAGAAAAGGGTGGTCTATTGAATAACATCTTAGCACATCTCATCCAATTCATTGTTATGGCATACTCTTTGTTGTTTTTCATATGAAATATTCATACCCAACTGAACTATAGTTCTAAAGGTATTCACCTGAAATTACATTAGAAAGGGAACTTTTTTTCCATACAACAACTCATATGGTGTAATTTTGGTCATGTTCCTTCATGTAGGGCCCAAAGTTCCTCGGGAAGTCGATCAACCAAATCCTTATGGTGTAGCTAAACTATTTTGGTCAAGATTGATTCAAGGACATCATTGGTGGAATCCACTTTCCCATTGTCCTATAGATAGTAAGGAGAGGATTTCTGGTGTTTGACTTGATATAATTAAGTGATGTCTTGTACCAACTTTATGTGAACTATGTTCCTTGATCTATTACAGTTTCTCAAGGAACACCAAAACAAGTAAAAATATCCTCAAATAGAAAATATACAATTCTTTGTTCAATGGAACTAAAAAGATCTTTAGCTTCTACACATTTAGTAACATAATCAATACAAACCAAAATATACCTTTTCTTCTTTGACATTGGAACAATAGGCCTCACAAAGTCTAGAGCCCATTTTTCAAAAGGCTCAATGAGTACTTGTGGATGTTGTTGGAATCATTGTCATTGATGTCAAAGGATTAATGATGTTAGTAATGTCATATTAGGGCATTACAATACACACAACATTTCCAAGATTCATTTATATATATAGGTCTACAAGTATATTAAAAAAGGGGTGCATGTGAAAAAGTAAAAAGTGAAATGGTGATTTCAAACCCATAGGTTTGGGGTATTTTCCTATGGTATTTGGGGTATTTTCCCATGGTATTGGGAATTAATTATTTAATTAAAGGACATGTCCCTTAGAGAAGGGATATAAAAAAGTATAACAAGAGAAAGCATTGAGAGAAAGTGTGTGTGAAAAATGGATTAACAAAGACTAAATTGAGAAATTTGTTTAAGATCATCTTGGGATTTTCATAATATCTTTTGTTTCTAGGACATTTCAAACCCTGAAATTTGAAAGAAATTGAGGAGAGATCTTGGTGTACATGTGGTACAAATTTCATACTCTAGTTAGCTATAGTTTCAGAGATATGTTGTAACACCATGTTTTCTCCCAAGACTGTACTTATGTTGAATACTTCATGTATTGTTATTTATGAAGCATGTAATTGTGATTATGCTAATGAAAATACCAGACAATTGACTGAGAAGGAAGCCTTGAGTACTGGCCATGATGCTATGGGTGGGACTGGTGAGGTGGAGCTGGGATGCTTTAATGAATAAATTAGGAAGCATCTCAACATTCCAACTCACCTCTACACAACTTAATGCATGACCTGACCAACTTATCTAGATGGAAATGACCCACGAAACATGTTTATGGTGATCAAGTTGGGTATTTGAGCAATTATAATTGTCTTCATATTTGGTATTTGGAAGAGTGATGGGTCGAATGTGACCTCAACCATAAGGACACACAAGATTTCCCCCTTTGATTTGAGATCCTGACAGCGAGGTCTTTCTTTTGATAGAATTCAATGAGGATATTGAGGAGGAAGAAAAAATTACAATGGTGAAGAAGGAATCAGGAAAAAGTGGGAAAAGGTAGAGAAAAAACACATAGGATTAGGATAGAGGGTGCATAGATGAACAAAGACAAGATACACCTAGAAACCATATTCGCATACACCAAGGTGAGTCACAGGCTCACAAACATATGGTTTAAATGAGCATAGGATATCACAAACAAAAATCTGAGTAGCAAAGAAGATCTTGGAATTGTTTTTGAATAAAATAGGAAGCTTTCCCAAGAGTTGAATGGTCACTTTGGAATAGAGAATACCGATATCTAAACTAGAGCAACAAAGGACAATGAATTGGTGCTTACTGGAAAAAAACTAACACTGGTAAGGGGAAATCATTGAGGTACTGTGTAGGAGAGAAGGGACTCCATGTGTAGAGGAAATAGAGTTGGGAAGGTGTTTGATAAACTGATGGAGGTGCTGAGCTCAATAGAAATAGGGAAACTTCTATTGTTGCCAGTGGAGTGAAGAACAATAATCTTCCTGATCCCTTTTTTGAATTTGCAGTCAACTGAGATAGTCCCCTGGTGGTATCATGGTCTGACACAAGGATGGAATGATATAGAAAGGCATAGTGAAACATAAACTATGGTTGGGTGGAAAGGAATTTCCCCTCAGTCAGTTGGCTAGTTGGAAACATTACTGAAAAAATAAGTGTTTGTACCTGTAATTCTTTCTTGAATGTTTAATAGATGGTCATAGATGGTATTATATTCATCTTAACTGGTTAAATGTGATGAATGAATGTTAAATTCATGAGTTTAAAGGGAGAAATACAATTTACTTTAAATACTAAATGAAGTAACTATGATAATGATATAAGGAGGGCCAGTACATGATGATAATCCTGTATTCTCCCTACCTTTGAAATGGAAATTTTACAAGATATAAAATATTCATTTGGGTGTTTGGGATAAAGTATTTATATCCTATGAAAATAGGTTTAATATCTTGAAGGATTAGAGAAATTATTGTAGGAAAGTATGTGGGACTATTAAATCATGTAAAAATCCTTTAATCCTATTGAAAACCCTTATTCTAATGAAGAGCAATGATAGTCGTTGATTTGGCGGAAGGAATAGATCTTGACCATTCGTCAAAGGTCTGGGATTCAAGGTAAAGCATATTGGAAGGTGTAACCCTTGGGAGAACGCAATGTTATAAGTCTTGGTGAGTCCTCGATGGGATGATTCCAAGAGAAGATGAGTTGTACATCCATCAATGTTCATGTCGATGGGTTTAGAGTCGTTGGATCAATGATCCATCTTGAGGAATAAACTTAGAGGAAGAGTGGTTCCATTTAAATATTGTGCATATTTGTGGTTTTGGGAAGTCCTTGACCTTTATATGTGAGAATATGAGGATCTAAGGATCCATCAAGTGAGTCTCATCGAAGAGGACTGATTAGGAAGTCTCATAATCACTTGGAGCGAATGAATTCTGACAATGAAAGATCCCAAGTGGAAAAAACCAATCGATCCACGAGAGAGGTATTGTGATATAACCACACTTTTATATTAGTTATATACCCCACCTATCAACGTGATACATGGAGGATGAGTGAGGCATTATCCACTATGCGGTTTATGATTCCAATTTGATTAGGTTCGTTGGTTTCTAGTCTCGAAGACCATTATATCTATCGAGAATAGGAAATTGAAGAAGTTCATTTGGGATTGGAATGTGGGTGGTGTAACCTGCCTTCTCGATGGGTATTGAACCTGAATCACCATTGACCTTCAATATGGTTGCATTGGGTGAATTGCATCCATCCAATCATGGACATTTTTTTCCTTGGTTCATGTTACAGAGTTGCTAGGAGAAGAATGAGTGATGAGTCTATGGATTTTTCACAGCCACGCACCATGCAGAAGAGGTCCATATGTACTCCACAATGGATATAGATCATGTAAGAGTGTAAACCTAAGATCAAGAGCATAAAGAGAGTGGAACTTTGACATCCCACTGGCCTAAGAGGGTTAGGGGGTCGGGTGTTTTACAAAGTGGTATTAGAGAAGAGTTCAAACTCTAGGCTTGAATACGTCACCAAGACCACATGACTGTTTAATACATTTTTGATGATAAAGTGTATGATTTTATTTATTTATTTTTAAAATATTTAACTGTGTGTATGAATATTGATATTGGCTTTGAGTAGGAGTGGAATCCTGACTCAAGATTTTGAAAGGAGGAATTATGTTTGACAAGGATGAAAATTTTATGCTGATGATTTTTATGGAAAGGATAATAGTGTTTCATTGTTTCATCACATAGGACGCACTAAAAAAGAAACAAAATTGAATGGTGAATCATAGTATGGAGGACACCTCACATTTCTGATAGGAATAATATGATGGAAGGAGGACCAAAGAAACCCCTCCATATTTGGTAGTCACTGTAAGAATTATGAAAGGAGAAAATGAAAGGTTCATGATAGCTCAAGCCATACAAGTAGAGTTGAATTTAGAAATACTACAGAGTTTATTATAGATCCAGAAGCACTTGAAACAAGGTCTATCCATTAGCAATGAAAGACTACAATAGTTAGAGGAATTGAAGAGCCCTTTATAAGTCCAGAAGCATTGAATAGCTCATAGAAATGTAGGAAGAAGTTCTTCCAAGAAAAGGTATCAAGGTGTTAAGAGAAGCAGAGATAGAGAAAGTATTTTCACAGAGTTATCTAGTGGGAATACCATTGTAGAGGAACTATCTAGTAGTGAAACTGAATCTAGTGTTACAAGGAAGAAGAAAAAGAGACACTCACAAAGTTGTCTAATAGAATAATTCAATAAGGCTAAGATGCCTACCTTTGATGGAGAAATCAAGAAAGGAGAATATGTTGAGGCTTGGTTGTTGGGGCTGATAAATTATTTTCATGTTCACAATCACTTTGAAAATACAAAGGAAAATGTATCCATCTTTAATCTAAATGGAGGAGCTTGCATATGGTGGGATAATCTCAAGGAAGTTAAGGGATTGAAGGAGAAAAAACTGACCTAGAAACATTTTGAGAAATATTTCAGGAAGGCATTCTATCAGAGAAATATTATGACGATAAGATTAAAGAATTCCATGAACATAATATGGGGAAACTTACCATGGACGCTTATGCCAAGAGATTCTTAGAGCTGTTGAGGTATGTTCCTTACCTCAAATATGAGAGGGTGAGGACACAACATTTACTTAGTGGATTGCCACAATTCTATCATGATAGTGTTGAGTTTTATGAGCCTAAGACCTTGGAGGATATCATTAGGAATGGTAAGTGTTACTATGATAAATCCAACCATAGGCAGGAGCATATTAAGGATTGGAAGATAAAGGATAAATCTGGATTCCAAAAGGAGGGATTTAAACCATCCTGATATAACAATTACAATAAATTTTCCTACTTCATTCATCCGAGTATAAATATGCTCCAACAAAACTTTCCATCTTACAGTGGAAATAGGACAACACAATAGGAAAGAGAAAGATTAGGGGAACAAAAGAAGGGATCTCTAAAATGTTGAGGTTTCGGAAAGGCACATCTGTTGACAGATTTGCTTCATAGGAAGCATGACAAAAAAATAGTCTACCATGTTTAGGAGATAACTATTGTCAATGATATGGCTAGAAGTGTGCCAAGAATATATGTAGTTTTTGAGAATCGATGCGCAGACCATCAAGATTCTGTGGTGGATTTGGAAGGTATAATTTCCAAGAAACCCATTTCTATTTTGATTGACCTTGGTTCTAATATTAATTATGTTTCACTTCAAGTTGTTGAAGCATGTGCCTTACATAGAAAGAAACATGCAAAGGCATGGTTGGTTTAGTTAGCAATAGAGAATAAGAGAAAAGTGGCAGAGGTAATAGAGGCTTGTCCATTTGAAATGAATGGAGTGCACACTCAAGCATCCTTCAACATCCTACCCTTAGGATCATATGATTTGTTGTTGGGGATGGACTGGTTGGATATTCATAAGGAAAACCAAAATTGTTATGAAAATCCATTAGAGTGTGAAGACAAAGAAGGCAATAAAAGGGTGTTGCAAGGTGTTCGGAAGCTTGTTTTATTTAGGTAGATATCAACATTTAAACTCAAGAAGTTTAGTTTAAAATGGTGTCCCTTGTATGCAGTACAATTTATCAATGCAATAAATACTAACAAAATGAAGGTTGAGGATCACCTAGTGCTATGGTAATTTAAAGATGTATTCCTAGAGGAGGTACCTGGACTTCCTCCTAAGTGAGATCTCAATTTTTGAATAGATCTTGTACCTAGAGAAATACCAACATAAAAAGTACCATACATAATGAGTACGCCAAAGTTGGTAGAGTCAAAAGCATAACTAAAGGAGATGAAGGATAAATGGTATATCAGTCTGAGTGTATCCTCATGGGGAGAACCTGCACTTTTTGTCAATAATAAGGATGGTACATTGCGATTGTGCATTGATTACCAACATTTGAACAACATGAACATCAAGAAAAGGTACCCATTTCCCAAGATTAATGATGCTTTTTATCAACTTAGAGGAGATACAATATTTTATAAGATTGACTTGAGATATCGATATCACCAAGTTATAATTAAGGATGAATACATCCAAAAGGTAATGTTTAGAATGACGTATGGACACTATGAGTTTGTGGTAGTTCCATTTGGTCTTACCAACACACCTTCATGTGTTTGATGAATAGTGTTATTAGAAAATATCTGGACAAATTCATTCGTGTATTTGCTGATGGCATTATAGTGTATTATAATACTAAGGAAGACCACAAAGAACAAATTAAGTTGGTGTTTTAGGTGTTGAGATATCACCAACTATATGCCAAATATATTAAGTGTTATTTCTTCTACAAGGAGATCATGTATTTAGGCCACATAATATCAGTAGAGGGAGTGGCAATAGATCCTAAGAAGATCAAGGAAATAATGGATTGGCCTACACCTTGGAATGTAACTGAGGTAATATCATTTATGGGATTAGATGGGTATTATAGAAGGTTTATATGGAATAAATTTTTAGAATAAATAAATAAATCTGTATGGTCAATCGAGTGTGAAGCCAACTTTCAGTAGATGAAGCATCTCTTGATTAATGTCCATGTTTTGAATATTGTATACCCTTATAAGGATTTATTGGTTTTCATTGATGATTGGAAGAAATGAATTGGTGGAGTTCTTATGCAATAAGGACAAGTGATTTGTTATGAATCACAAAATTTGAATGACAATGAATAGTGGTATGTCACCCATGATTTTGAACTTGCAACAATTTTTCATGCATTAACGATGTGGAGGAATTACTTGTTGGGAAGAATATTTGTCTTGATGACAAATCATTGAGGCATGAATTATTTATTTGATCAACCATGGTTTAACTCTAGACAGGCCATATGGATGGAACTAATTAGTGAGTTTGATTTCAAAATCAAACATATAAAATGANTCTAACATCAAGCAGAGAATTAGAATCCTCTTGGAAGAAGATAATTTTTTCAATTTAGTAAGAGAGGGTTTGCAGAAAGAACCTAGTGAGAAAACGTATGAGGGATATTAGTTTACAACATATGAACTACTATTGTATAATAACAAGTTATATGTACTTGATTCAGTAGAGCTAAAGCACCTCATTATGGATGAATTTCATCGGAGGCCTTATGTGGGTCATAATGGTTATCAGTAAATGATAACATTAGTGAGGAAGCTATATTACTGGCCAAGAACAAAGAAAGATATTGTTGGGTATATTTCCAAGTGTTTGGAGTGTCAACAGGTCAAAGTTGAATAGAAGAACCCTACAGGATTATTGAAACCATTGTGAATTCCAGAATGGAAATGCGAGAAAATATCTGTGGATTTTATTACTGGTTTCCAAATATAGCTAGGAAACATGATACAATCGTGGTAGTGGTGGATAAGCTTAGCAAGGAAACTCATTTTATTCCCATAAAATATACTTTTAAAGCTATAGATGTTGATAATGTTTTAATGAAAGATATTTTAGATTGTATGATTTTCCCAAGACCATCATTTTAGATCGAGATGTGAAATTCACATCGAATTTCTAGAAAGGCTTATTTGTAGGCTTGGGAATGCAATTGGAATTTAGCACAACCTACCATCCTCAAATAGGTGGTTAGATCAAAAGAGTAAATAAAGTGATGGAATCCATGCTAAGGATGCATGCCATGCATCAACCCAAACAATGTGAGGAATAATTACCCCTGGTAGAGTTTTCCTACAATAATTTTTATCAAGAATCATTGAAGATGGTCCCATTCGAGGCTCTATATGGAAGACAATGTAGATTCCCAATGTTTGGATAGTCTAGTGGCTAGGATCACACTTGTACTAGAACTGTTAGAGGAAATGGAGCAGGAAATGATCAAAATAAGGAAAATTTTGAAGGTATTCCAAGATATGAAGAATATCTATGCAGACATCAATATAACTCATAAAGAATTTAAGGTTAGATACCATGTGTATATCAAGGAAAAACCCAAGAGAAGGTCCCTAAGAATGGGGACTTATGCTAAGCTAGTTCCCCACTATTGTGGACCATTTGAAGAGTGGGACTAGTGTTGCATAGGCTTTCCATGCTACCTACTGTTAGAAATCCCAATGTTTTCCATGTATCTTTATTAATGAAGTATAATATTCATGATTCTAATCATTTTTTTGATTGGACTATGATACAGGTGGAACTAGAGGGATAAATCTAGCTGAATCCTCAATGCATCCTAGACAGAAAAGATAAATTACTCTGGAACTGAGCCATCGTGTATGTCAAGGTGAAATGGAAGCACTTTGGAGCATATGGACACTTGGGAACTAGAAGATTGCATGACGATGGCATACCCATTCTTGTTTCCTATATAAAAGTGTGTATATGGTGTTTAAAGCACTGGTAACAATGGTTCCTTAAGGGAGAGGGGAATGTAACATCTTGTCTTCTCCCAATATTATAATTATGTTTAAGGCTTCATGTATTGTGATTTAGGAATTATGTGATTGTGTTTATGATAATGAAAACACTAGGCAAATTATTGAGAAGGAATCCTTGAGTACTTTCCATGATACCATGGGTGGGATTGGTTGGGCAGCGTTGTGATGTTTTAATGAAGAAATTGGGAATCTTTCCAGCATTCCAACTCACATCTACACAACTTAATGGATGAATTTACCAATGCACCTAGATGGAAATGACCCATGAAACTTGACTATGGTGATTAGATTGGCTAGCTGAGAAATTATAACTTCCTTCAAATCTGGTACCTAGAAGAGTGAAGGGTCGATTGCAACCTCAACTCGAAGGATGCACAAGATTTTTGTTGGCTCAAGGGTAGACCTAGGGTTCAATGCTACAACAACGCACCAACAAAACCCTAACTATCAGCCCTTTCGGCAACACCTATGAAGCAAATGAAGTCTCACCCGAGGTAGAGGCAGGGGTGGTTGTAGGACTCAGATGTCTGCAACCTTAGCTGGGACACATATCTGTGATTCTAACACTTAATAGATCACTTAGAAATTAATCTTCATCAATATTCAGTTCTTAGTAACAACGCAGACGTACCCTAATTACAGAGTATTGCAGTATGAAACCAGATCCATCATCTAATAACACTTAACATAAAAGGAAAACATTAGATCTAGCAGATTCAAGCACTAAGCACATCCATATAGGTCATATCTAACATTCATTCACATGATTAGGCATAAAGCAACATCAGATCTATCTAACATTCATCACATAGAAACACATTGATACATCACACAAAGCAGAGAAACACAACATTTACGTGGTTCACCCCCACCCTGGGGCTACATCCACCAACTCTTCTTATTTATTAGTGTCTTAAATCAGTTATAACACACAGTCACCAGAAACCCTTCTGCACATAGGATAGAAGATCTGTGCAGCTCGCTAGATCCTTCTTCCTTGCATTGTAGCACAAAGACTTCTATAATATCTATAGTAACTTGCACTTAGCTCTGTAACCCTTCTACAGTCATGCACAAAGCACTACTAGCACTTAGCTTACATCGCATAGATAGCCTACCATCCTCTTACTTACTTCACCTAGACATCTATTTATACATACAAAAGTGGGCCTAAGCATGGGTGAACCCATGAGCCGACATCCCTTTCCTATTACATTATCCCAAAACCCAAAAAGGGGCCCGAAAGTGGGCCGATATCCCATGATTTCTTCTTTCTCTGGCGCTCCATCTTTGATAGCCTGTCAAAGTCCCAAAAACATTAAAATGTGACCAAGTGTTCCTCAAAACTTGGTCAAGGGACAACATTCCCCCAACACTCACCTGTGACTCATCCCAAGTCACTCTGGTATGAGAAATTCCTCTTCGAACACCCTGAGCTTGGCTCGAGCTGCTTCGATCTACTATAGTGCTACTGCTTCTTGCTTAGTGAACTCCTAAATAAGTGCATCATTGACTGGTCCTTCAAGGCGTTGTTTTGTTGTACTCACAACCTGTTCAAGTTCTACCCCTTTGCTTTCAAGTTCAGTGAATAATTGACATGCCTTTTCTTTCACTGGTTGAAGTCATTGAGAGACTTCCATTAATTTACTCTGGAGTGTGCGTACTTGCTGTTGGGTCATGCGTTTCTTTGGAAACCTCTTCATTCTCTCAAATGGTGACAAGGCCTTTAGCTGCACTTGTAATGTGTCTGCCTACTACTATGCATGTTGGCGTTGTGACTCTGACGCCTGTAATTCTGGATTTTTTGTGAGGCTTTTACACCTCTGGGCGTTTCTAGAGCTCAACCACTTGTATTCCAAGGCAAAGGATTTTAGTTGGTCAAATAAGCTTCGGGAAGTGGCCTCTCTTATATCTCTTATGGTGTGGTCTGGTGGTCTAGTGGAGAACCATCAATTTTTTTCGACCCGTTCAAAGCAACAGTCGAATGGTTATATCATCTTCCAATGGCTATATTTCTTTACCTCGGCGAAGTGGCCTATCTCACTGGTCTAATATCTTGACGAAGTTCAATTTCTGCAAGTTTCCCATTATGCAAGGTTCCCTCTGAAGTATTTTGTAGTCTATCGATCTTAGCTCTCCTTTTACTTAGTTTCCTAGCCTTTTTTCCAGTGAGCTTCGTCTCGAGGATTCTCTTCCGATTTTGATTCTTGTTTTCCTTCAACCTAGGTACTTCGTGCTACTGAGATTCCCTCCTAAGACCCAGGAGTAATAATTCTTCTTTTTCTGGGACATGTGCTTTGGTCTTCTGTGAGCCTTTTAACATTCTTTCAGCTTTGACATCTAGGCCTCTAACGATAAGTGGCTTTGATCTGTTCTCATGTTCTTCAATCAACTGTGCAATCCTTCTGGTCATGAAATCTATTAACTCTTGTCTTTGTTGTTCTAAAACATTTTCTTCTTCTTTCTTTCTGGCTTGATCTCTCTTAATCCAAGGTTTTCCAAGTAACATAGTAAACAGGGCATTGTCGTCAATAAACTTGATAATCTCAAAATCTTCTTCTATCGATGTTCCATTAGCATTCATAGATATCTGAGTGAGCTTTCCACATAGGGTAACCAGATTTCCTCTAAAGATTCCTATTCCTCTTAGTGAAGGGATCATAGCAGGTCTTCCTATAGCTTCCCAAGTTCTCTTTGTCATGATGTTCACTGGTGTTTCTTCATCAACAACACAGTCAATGTCAAAATCTCCTATTCTTACTTCGATGAATTCTTTTTCTTTAAAGATCTCTGATAACCTAAAATGTCGGTGGTCATTCATGGTCTCTTTCATCTGTAGTAATACTTTCTCAGATTCTTTCTGAGATTCGACTATTTCTACAGATGTATTAGGGTTTTCTTCATTCAGATTCATTCTTTCAAGATTATCAATCATTCTAGGGCAATCCAACACTTGATCATCTAAAGCTTTACAACAGAGACAACTAGGTCTTCCACCCGGGCATTCCTTAGCTATATGGACTGGTTTTCTGCAACTGTAACATAGGGTTAATCCTCTCTTTCTTGTAAATGATTCCCAACCTCCTCTGCACTGCGCACTAGGATCATGGTAGCTAGCTTACAAAAAAATCTTTCTAGGATCCTGCATCCATTGGTTAGTCCAAACATTCTTTCTATGCATAAGTATAACATATTTATCATTATTCTTACCAGATTTATTCATATCAAACCTTGTTTCATCTAACAATGCCCTAGTTTTCAAGCTAGGACAGACTCTATCAAGCATACCTAGATCCATATTTTAGAAACATAAATTTCCACTTATCTTACTTTTACAAAGCATAAATCTTCCAGATCTAAAAACTTTTAGCTGTTCTTACCTCTATCAGAGCACAAAGCTTACAAATCTTACCTCTTTCTGTAGATCTGACCTCTTTTCTTTAGAAAATTCCACTTTAACCTTTCTTAGAGAACAAAGTGTTCACATCTGACTTCTTTTCTTCAGATCTGTCCTTCCTTCGTTAGCACAGAGCTTCCAAATTTTCAGGCCGAATCTTTGCACAAAGCTTCTTCTTTCTCAGTTCCCAACAATCATAGTTTCAGGTCCCATAAATAGAACCATTTGTTGGCATAGGGGCAGACCTAGGGTTCAATGCTACAATAGTGTACCAACAAAACCCTAGCTACTGACCCTTTCAGAAACACCTGTGAAGTAGATGAAGTCTCACCCGAGGTAGAGGTAGGGGTGGTTGTAGGACTTATATGTCTGCAACCTTAGCTGGGACACAGATATGTGATTCTAACACTTAATAGAGCACTTAGCAATTAATCTTCATCAATATTCAGTTCTTAGTAATAGCGCAAACGTACCCTAATTACAGAGTATCACAGTATGCAACCAGATCCATCATCTAATAAAACTTAACATAAAAGGAAAAAATTAGATCTAGCAGATTCAAGCACTAAGCACATCCATATAGGTCAGATCTAGCATTCATTCACATGATTAGGCACAAAGCAACATGGGATCTATCTAACATTCATCACATAGAAACACAACGATACATTGCACAAAGAATAGAAACACAACATGTACGTGGTTCACCCCCACCCAGGGGCTACATCCACCAAATCTTATTCATTATTAGAGTCTTCAATCGGTTACAGAACACAGTCACCAAAAACCCTTCTGCGCATAGGACATAAGATCTGCGCAACTCACTAGATCCTTCTTCCTTGCGTTGTAACAAAAATTCTTCTATAATCTCTATAATAACTTGCACTTAGCTCTGTAACCCTTCTATAGTCATGCACAGAGCACTACTAGCACTTAGCTTACATCACATAGATCGACTACTGTCCTCTTACTTACTTTGCCTAGACATCTATTTATACATACAAAAGTGGGCCTAAGTGTGGTTGAACCCACGGGCCGACATCCCTTTCCTATTACATTGTCCCAAAACCCAAAAAGGGGCATGAAAGTGGGCCGAGATCCCATGATCTCTGCTTTGTTTGGCGCTCCATATTCGACAAGCTGTCAAAGTCCCAAAAATGGTCAATTATGACGAAGTGTTCCTCAAAACTTGGTCAAGGGCCAACAATTTTCCCCTTCAATTCGGAAACCTGATAATGAGGGATTGCTTCTGATAGAAGTCATTAGGGATCCAGAGGAGGAAGAAAACATTCCAACGGTGAGAAAGGAATGAGGAAGAAGAGGGAAAAGGTAGAGAAACAACACACATGATCGGGATAGAGGGCACACATATGCACAAATACACGATACATCGAGAAACTAGATTTGCGTACACCAAGGTGAGTCACATACTAAAACAAAAATGGTGTAAATGAGAAAAGAAGCTCAC
>JASDQU010263312.1:4618-19194 GCA_032191745.1 Picea mariana | reverse complement strand
TGTGATTCAGCTTCTGTGTTCCAGCATTTGTGTTCCAGCACTTGTGTTTTGGCATCTGTGCTACAGCTTCTATGTTGCAGCATTTGTGTTCCAGCACTTGTGTTTCAGCATCTGTGCTACAGCTTCTATGTTGTGCGTGCTCCATAACCAACCGATTGCCATCAATGACAATCGTGACCGTCTGCGTCATCTCTGCAGCTTCTATGTTGCATCATTTGTGTTCCAGCACTTGTGTTTCAACATCTGTGCTACAGCTTCTATGTTGTGCGTGCTCCATGACCAACCGATTGCCATCAATGACAACCGTGACCGTCTGCGTCATCTCTGTTATAGCCATATTTCCAACGGTTACACTAGTGTCAATTGAAAATTGACAAATATGACTTAGTCATTCCATATCACACTTGATCCAGGTGGATATCAGTGGCCACCCACCTTTTCCAACTGGCTCAAAACAATTTTTTGGCAATTTTGGTAATTTACTATTTTTAGCAGTTTTTAACTTCTAGGGCTATTTTGAGGGCCTAAATGAAGGTTTTTCGAGATAAAGATTCTCAATGAGATCCAAAGGCATGATTGAGCCCCCAAAATGAATCTCCTCGACGATACCTTTCCAACAGGCTATCATACGCCTAAAACGGAGATTGTATGCAAAAGTTATGACCCCGAGAAGTTGATGTACTAACTTACCCAAATGGGGCCCACATGACTTTTGGCGCTTCATCTCTTAGGGTTAGGTTTTTGGATGTCTAGGGTTTTTGACATTCCTGTTTATTATAAAAATTTCTTCAGAGCCTCATTGTAATCATATTCTTGTGAATGCAAGTAGCCGTCACATCTCTTCTCAGAGATAAGCTGCCACCATTCTAGCAAGTCTTTCACTCTGTATTTTTACAGTCTCTGTACATTTATTTCATTAATAGAAATCGTGTATTACTGTATCTCTGTATTTATGATTGCATCTCTGATACATTTATGTTATATTATTGTATATCCACGATATCTTTGTGCATTTCTTTATTATATCTCTACTCTCATTTCGTGCCGAAAATAATCCATATCAGTGGTATCAGAGCAGGCTGCTCTTGATCGTTTTTGCAATGCATGTCCCCAACGAGGTCCGAGTATAGAAAGTTGTGTCTCAAGCTTGTCTCTCTTGAAGACAATATCTCTCGCACACCCAAGAAACCCTCAATGGCAAAAGAAAATAAAAATGACAGAGCAGACGATCCTATCAATCTATTGCTTGAGCAAGCTCCCACGTGAAAGAGGGACGGAATGATGGAGTATTTTTCCCACATCCTTCAACGCCTTCCGATAGCAGCAAGCGCATATTCATCAAGTGACCACTTTGGAGGCACCTCACCTTTCAAGGTACAAATTAATTTTGATATTCCTATATTTGAATGACAGATAGATGCAGAAGCTCTAGAAAAATGGTTAACTCTACTAGAAGGTTATTTCTATGTTCACAATTTTTTTGACAGAGAAAAGATCACCTTCGCACTCCTTAAAGCTCTCCCTCATGTCAAACATTGGTAGGAAACTTACTGGGAGCAAAGTTCCACAGGGAAGTCTGGAATATGTGGGGTTGAGCCCACTTGGGATTTTTTTGTGGATGTGGTAAATGAACAATATTACCCTGTTGGCAACTATGAGGACCAGTACATGAGATGGACCACACTGTGGCAAGAGAGGGGCCAAGCAGTTCCAAAGTTCACCAATACCTTCCATACCTTGCGCACCAAGCTGGGTATCAAAGACTCCGAACGACATTTGATTCTGAAATACCATGGGGCTCTACATAGATACATCAATACTTAAATGGATTTTCTGGACATCTCATCACTCGGTGATGCTTATCGATATGTTGTTAAAATCGAGCAGAAATTTAAGCACCGAAACAAATGGGAGTTCGAGTCTGCAAATCCGAAACAACCAAAGTATGACAAAGACGACCCTAACAAACAGTCTCCTAAAAACCAATCCAAGCCACAGGAAAAGAAGGGTCACGGGAAGACAAATAAGGACACCGGAAAATGGTGCGATTTCCACAAAAGCCCATGGCACAACACCGATGAATGTCTCTCAAAATAGTCATTGGTGACCGAGATCAAATACAAGGAGCCAAACTCTGATTCAGAATCTGATTCTGAAAATACTGGTAAAGGACAGATCATTGATGCAGATCGCACTGTCATTTTTGCGACCACAACAATTCAACCAGAAGAACCAACAGATCTTGAAGAGGGGGAGTGCATTTTTCATTCACAGATGTGGGTGAAGGGGACCCTGCTACATTTTATTGTTGATAGCGGAATCCATAAGAACCTCATCTCAGCAGAGGTTGTCAAACAGTTGGGATTGTCGACAACGCCACACCCACAACCATACAACATTGGGTGGCTTCGCCAAGGACGAGATCTCTGTGTCATCCAACAATGCCTATTATCATACGACATCCAACCCTTCAAGGATAAGGTATTATGTGATGTTGCCCCACTGGATGTCTGTGATGTCCTCTTGGTCCAACCATATATGTGGAGACACCATGTTATTTATGAGTCTCGACCCTGTAGTGTCATTATTACTTTGGGGGGGCATCTCTACAAAATACCAGAGGTAGTTCCAACTATTGTTCTACCTAAACAGTGCGCAAGGTAGTATCTTATACTGTAAAATTCATCTTGTTCACAATCTGTTCAAAAGGGGAATAGAAGGACACTGCAACCACTACAACCTCGCCCCAAGCACCCTCTATCCAACAAAAGCAGGTCGATAAGGTTGCAGCAAAGCGCAAAAATTCCTTCTGCGCACAGGCATCTCATGTAGCCAAACTGGTTAAAAATGTCCAACCCTTCTAGCCACATGTTTGTGACAACCTTCAACAAGCCAAGCAGCACAACTTCTCCAACAAGGCAAGCAACTCCTCAAGATGCAGATTCAACAAACATTTTTCCCTCTCCCCCGAGCATTCAACGCAATGGATACCATTTCTTCATAAGGAGGGAGGATTGATCCAGGTGGATATCGGTGGCCACCCACCTTTTCCAACTGGCTCAAAACAGTTTTCTAGCAATTTTGGTAATTTGCTATTTTTAGCAGTTTTTAACTTCCGGGGCTATTTTGAGGGCCTAAATGAAGGTTTTTCGATATCGAGCTTCTCAATGATATTTGAAGGCATGATTGAGACCCAAAAATGAATCTCCTCGACGATACCTTTCCAACAGGCTATYATATGCCTAAAACAAAGATCGTATGCAAAAGTTACAACCCYGAGAAGTTGATGTACTAACTTACCCAGACGGGGCCCACATGACTTTTGGTGCTTCATCTCCTAGGGTTAGGTTTTTGGATGTATAGGGTTTTTGGAATTCTTGTTTATTGTAAAAATTCCTTAAGAGCCTCAATGTAATCATCTTCTTGTGAATGCGAGTAGCCGTCACATCTCTTCTCAGAGATAAGCTGCCACCATTCTAGCGAGTCTTTCACTCTGTATTTTTACAATCTCTGTACATTTATTTCATTAATAGAAATCGTGTATTATTGTATCTATGTGTTTATGATTGCATCTATGATACATTTATGTTATATTATTATATATCCATGATATCTCTGTGCATTTCTTTATTATATCTCTGCTCTCATATTCGTGCCGAAAATAATCTGGATCAATGCTAGAAAGGGATTTTTTAGAAAAGAACTACTCTCTTGCAGTGGGAACCAAAGCAAGCATGTTGGCTCTTTTTCCTTCTATCATTTTTAGGAAGATTTTTTATTTGGAATCTAGAATCATTTATATGGCCTTCAACAAGAAAAACAAGAAATATCTTGTAATTAATCCTTTGCTAATACCCCGTTCATCTACTATTAGATCCTCCCAGTAATTTTCTCTCCTTTATGCTAGTTAAAAAAACAATATACTAAACATGGTTAAACAAACTTGTATAGAGTTAGACTTGGAACTATAGTAGCAAAGATGTTAACCTTGTTGGACCTAAATTGGACAATGTATGTCAAAACTTCCAAAATGAATATAGGTCAGGCTTTCCTTTTCTCATTAATTGAATCAATGCAATAAAGAAAAGGTGCAAATTATTTTTATTTGTAACTACCACAACAAACAAGAGGAGAAAATGCAAATAGGGTAACTGGAAAAGGTACAAGGATTAGAATGCCTCCCTAGTTGCAAGATAGGAATATGTCATGATTGCAAGATTCAACAATTGTTTCCAGTAGATAGATGAATTTCATTGTGTAGCATATGAATAAATGTGTAAGCCAACAACCAACTAGCATTGACCATAAGTAGTATATTGAGAAAAAGAATTTTCATGAGATTTAATTATAAGTTCAAGAATGTTATTCATGTTTCCTCACTAATCATATCCAAGGTTTTCACCTAAGGCTATTAATCTAGAGCCACGAAAAATTTCAAGAATGCCTTCTTACCATTTCCAAACAACTTTCCTATTTGTAATCTAGAAGCATTTATATATCCTTCAACGAGAAAAGAGGTAAGATATTGCAATTAAGTATATCTAATACCCTATTCATCTGCTCCTAGATTCTCCCGGTAATTTTCTCCCCTTAACACAAGATAAGACAACAATAAACTAAAAATTGTTAAACAAACTTGCATAGAGTTAGGATTGAATTATAGTAGAAAAATATATTAACCTTGTCGGACCTAAATTGCACATATGTCAAAAATTCCAAAATGAAGATAGGTCATATTTCCCTCATCTTGTTAGTTGTATCATTGCAATAGAGAAAATAAGGTGTAAATATGATAAGGATATTTTTTTCTCCAAGGAAAGATTTGCATTCTGATGCTGACAAAAATGAATTGATTTATACTCCTTTAATGATTTTTTTTCAATTTGATGATGATGAACTCAGATGAACTCAGTAATTTCTCAACATCATTTTAAATTAATGCTCTGAAACCATGAAGAATTTTCTTGGGATGCAATTCATGAGAAATATAGATACGTGACAAACAATGGGAACAGAGCTCAGACAACCATGAATATTGTCGTCCAAACTCTGGCATTTGAAATATAGACACACCACAACTAATGTTCATGCATTTCTTGTCACATTTACTTCCTATCCCCTCTGATTTAACTATCCCGTGTTGACCATTATTGTTTTTTCTTACCACTACAGGGCCTTTCAAAACCATTAATGGCACAATCAAGGCCCAAATGCAAATCATTCAATCCAACTTCTACTTCCAATCATTCATAGTAATTCTAGCTTAGGAAACTAGGTGAACAGTACCACATAAATTCATCCTCGAAGTATACCATAAGGTAATGATGTTGTATCCATTGAAAATTTTGTTTCTGAATATGAAATTATTTGTCACCACTAAAAGAGCACACACTATTAGGGTGCTTTTCCAGTCATGTGCCTTCATAGGCCATGATTTGGACCTGGATGAAGGAGGTAAGGGAACAGCGTGGTTGGCATTTCCAAAGTATATGTATCTTGACCCAAAATATTCTTTCTATTTCCCTCTCCTAAAGAATATCCATGTGAATCCATAAAGTTTCCACTCTAAGCATGTTTAATCTAGCTCTGGGAGCCAAGTAGAAACACATAAAGAAAATTGTTGCAAATCTAACAGTGTCAAGGTTTGTATGGACATGTATGTCAAACTGATGGAGGGACCTAGTAGTCCAAGTGTATCATTGCATAAATATACAAAAAACTGCAAATATGCAAGCTTATAGAAACTAGATTCTAATTAGAAACCCTACACTCCTAAATCAAAACAAAAGAAACACATTAATCGTACCTGTGACTTCACTAAAGGCCTCTGCAATTTCGAAATCGTAGTTTACCTTTTGAGTAGTCTCCAAGTTCTCTCCACCGCATTTTTATCGATCATGGAAACTTCTTATATATGCATCCAAGCTCCAATAATGCTCCAATTAACCCAAAACCCTATCATAAGAGCTCCAATTCTCAATTAATAGTAAACCCCCTCCTCTGGTCGGCTCTAGAATATAAAATCCCCAAATAAACCTCATGGGCTCCAATATTACTCAGGCCCACCTCACGGATGACTCCACAAATGCACCTCAGTCACAAATACATCTCGGTCATGCACCTCAGTCACAAAGGAAACACAAATGCACCTCATTCATGCACCTCAGTCACAGAGAAAACACAAATGCAAACAAAAAACACAGAGGAAACAATCCCAAGGGATACACCCTCCACCTATGAGTCACAAATGGTTCAACCAACACTAGTCCTCTCCCACTGCAACCCTAACCATGGATGCCTCTGCACTGCATCACTCCCTGCACACTCCCCACTCACACAAACGATGTCCCTCCTCACCGAATTACATCTGATCCCGACCGTATTTTCCCACTCCACGCTAGTCTGCATATTCATGAATTGCAATGATTTTTACAAATGATATCAAATATATCGAATTATGGTTTATCAATATGCATGTGTCCCGCTGGTGTATTGTGAACATGGAGTGGTACTTTTTCTCTGTGTAGCACAATAACATATGTTGCCATGAGTGGCACAATAACGCATGTCGCAATATCATGTTATGTACCACTGGGTTAATTTCTTAGCCTATGTTTTGGTTAAAAAAAAAATCTTAGCCTATGTTTAATATTGTTATGTTGCAAGCAAGGCCCTCCCATTATGGAAGAATTAGCAATATATATTTGTAGTTGGTGTACAACACTATTGAAAGGCCCCTTTGGCTAAGAGGCCATGGGGGCATCTAATATTATGCCAAATTGACCTAGGACTTAATGCACATGGCCCCAACCACATGAAAATAGTTGCTTGTATAAGCGAGATGTCTCGCAAGGGGTGAAACATGTTTTGATTAGAATATCTTCATTCTAGACAACAAGGTGAGGAGGAAGAGGAATAAGTGTAAGAGGTTGCTCGACGTTCATAATTTTTGGATGAAATTTCTAGTACTAGGGTTAATTAATTTCATATATTATATTTAATATTATATACAACTTTCTAATATGCTTATTCCTAAGCACATAGTTTATAGTTATGGTGAAAAAAACACAATAGCTTTAATAGTCTTTAGTCTATATAGGAGTCTTTAGTCATTTTGATTTGTGTGACTAATATTTATTTAGTTGTGTTTTTTACCTGGCAATCAAATTTGTCATTTATTTAGTCATTTTTATGTGTGTGACTAATTATTTTTTACCCAACAATCRAATTAGTCATTTATACATGTGTTGCAAAAAAACAGTATAATTTAGTCATTTTTTGTTGTCGTGACTAAAAGTTTTAGTCACGTAGTCATTTATTTGCCAAATTCTACTAGTCCCAACATGGCTAGAATTCACCTTACAAGAAGCAGAAAGACATAAAGCTCCCAGTGGCACCTTCAGGGAAAGAAAGATGCCCAAAATAGTCTTTGGTTATGTGGCACTCATGACAAGTCTTGTCAATGCAGAACCTTCCACCTTTGAGGAAGCAATCAAGAAGAAAGAACGGAAGGAAGCTATGATGGAAGAATATCAATCCATCTTGAAAAATGATGTATGGGAAATTGTGCCTAGACCGGAAAGAAAGTCAGTAGTAACCTCAAGTGGGTTTATAATATAAAGCATGTAGTAGATGGGAGTATCGATAAATACAAGACGAGATTCGCRGMTAGAGGGTTCTCCCAGTAGGAKGGATAATACTATGATGAGACGTTTGCTCCAGTTTCTAGATATACCTCTATCAGAGCCATCATATCTCTTGCAGCATCCATGGGTTGGAGTTTACATCAGATGGATGTAAAGACCGTTTTTCTCAATGGAGTAATTGAGAAAGAAGTATACATAGAGAAACCTTAAGGTTTTGAGGTACACTCAAGAGATACCCATGTATGCAGATTAAAGAAGGCCTTGTATAGACTCAAGCAAGCTCCAAGAGCTTGGTATGCACGAATTGATAGTTACATGACGAGACTTGGATTTTCCAAGAGCTATGTTGATCCAAACCTTTATTACAAGGTTGTGAATGATGCACCTATGATCCTACTACTATATGTTGATGATTTGTTTCTGACAGTTGCAGATCCTCTCATTATTCAGTGTAAGAAGGAACTAGCCTCTGAATTCGATATGAAGGATCTTAGTCTCATGCATTATTATTTGGGACTAGAAGTATGGTAGAAGCGTGGTGAAATCTTCCTAGGGAAAGGGAAGTATGTTGTAAATATCCTTCAGATGTTTGGGATGATGGATTGCAAATCCATTGCAACTCCCATGCTAACAGATATGAGGAAGTTGAGAAGCTCTGATTATGATCCAGTACACTCGTCCCTGTACCAATAGTTGATTGGCTCATTGATGTATTTGGTGGATACTCGACCAAACATTTTCTTTGTTGTGAACATGTTGAGCCAGTTCTAGGTGGAACCTAGACATGAGCATTCTATAACTGCAAAGAATATTTTGAGATATCTTTGCAGGACGCTAAACTATGGTTTGAGATATGTTTCAAACAATGGTGTACAACTGCATGGATTTACTGATTCAGATTGGGTAGGGAGTGCAGATGACAGAAATAGTACTTCTAGGATATGTTTCAGTTTGGGATCTGCTATGATATTATGGGCTAGCATGAAACATAAGTCTTTTGCACTCAACACTGCAGAAGCAAAATATATTGCAGCTTGTGATGCTTGAATGGAAGTATTATGGCTCTGTAAGCTGGTTTCTGGACTATTTGATCAGGTGCTGGATTCAACTATGATATATTGTGATAATCAAATTTTTGTGAAGATTTCAAATAACCCCATGTTCTATGACAGGTCGAATCACATTAAGATCAAGTACTACTTTATCCCTGATAAAGTCCAGAAGGGAGAAGTGATTCTACAAGACATCTCCATCGATGAGGAAACTGATATTTTGACAAAGCCTATGTCCAAGATAAAGTTCTCATACTTGAGAGACAAGCTAGGACTCATGGAGATTTCTCCATTGATTGGAAGGGAGGAGATGAATTTCTCTATTGGGAGGGAGTGTTGATGGACAGACATTCTCCATGTGGAGAATGGTCCAAGCTGACAAATTGTTGATGTGTATCATGCTAGTATAACTTAGATATGATGCTTCAACATCATGCTATTACAAATTAGATGTGATGCTTCAACATCATGCTAGTACAAATTAGATATGTTACATATGTCCTAAGACACATCGTTCTAGTACATCTTAGATATGATGCATTGGCATCATGCTAGTACAACTTAGAGACGATGCTTATGCCTAAGTTGCATCATGCTAGTACAACTTAGAGATGATGCAGGTGACTCACATCATGCTAGTAAAACTTAGATATGATGCAAAGCATCATGCTAATACAACTTAGAGATGATCATACAACTTAGAGATGATACAGAGGCATTGATATACATCATGTGAGTACAACTTAAATATGGTGCATTGACACCATGCTAGTACGACTTAGAGATGATGTAGACGGTACTCCATGTCATGCCTGTACAACTTAGATATGATGCATTCACATCATGCTAGTACAACTTAGAGATGATGCAGTGGAGTGGATGGTTCTTGGATCCATTGAGTACATTCAACATCTGTTGGGACAATCATTCTTCTAGGACATATGTCCGGATTAGAAGAATGGTCCTTGTATCACTCTGTTGAATGAGTGACTTATTTTTCATCATGCCCGATCACTCATATGGAGTATGGTCTTGAGAGATGATATCAGAGGATATTGATAGTGGTGATATTTCTCATGACTTGATCTACATGATCATGCGATAGCATGTGTCTCTATGACGATGCTACCTATTAATACCTCCCTAGTTAGGAAGGAGTGTTGATATTATGGTAGCTGCAAGAGGTATCAACCTCCATGTGTAACCTCTGACTATATTAGAATATTATGGAAGCTAGAGAAACCGTAAACAGGTGTGTAGAAACCTCAGAAGACAAGTCGACTTAATAAAATAATTAATATTGAAGTATTAACCTTTAAAAGGAGAAGTCGGCCTAGACAGGTGACAAAGAGCACTATAAATAGAGGGCACTTGAGCTCATTTGGAACACTCTCACTCACAATCTCACACAAGACAAAGTAGTGCACAAGTCTGGAGGAGGAGTGCAACTGCAACCACTACAGCTAGGTTTTTGGTCTTGGTTTATGGTTTGTGGACTTTCTACTTGGTGCGCTATCCTTGGAGAGAGAGAGGTACACTATCTCTTGGTTATCTGTTGGGTCTGGTACTACTTCCAAAATTATTCTATCTAGCAAAGGTTATAGTGCTCATGGGTGGTTGCATGCCTATGGTTGGCTGAAAATATTGTGATATTGTCTATGGTTAAACAAGCACATCTTAACATTGGAGTGGTTATGCACCCAAATTTAGGAGAAGCTTGGAAGGTTGGTATTTTGAAGGCTTTGGGGGCTTGTTGGCTCACCTTGATCACAAATTTTATGGAGAAGAGAGTAGCTTGAAGGGCCTTTGGAGGTTGGACGCCACATCGACACCCACTTTTGAGGGCTTTGGTCCCTAAATTTTGGCACATGTGGCTTAAGAAGCCCAAATTTTGAATTATTTATATTATTTTAATTATTGAAGAGGGTTTTACCCCCTCCTTAGGCTAGTTTAGTGGAAATTATTTTTGAAAATTATATTTTAATGCAAGAGGAAGTTGAGCCTTTCCACTATAAATAGAGAGACAATTCACTCATCTTTATCATCACTTCTTGAGGAATTTTTCCCCTTATGAGGTCTGAAATTTCTAAAATTTTCTTGAAGCTTTGTCTTGGATTGGTGTTTTGGCATGGAGTAATAAGGAAATATGGTTTTCAGTTGTTTTCTCTCATGAAATACTCTTTTGAAGGTGTTTTAATGGATGTTGATGGATGATTTTTGGATGCTAGGGTTTCCTCATGCATTACTGGGTACATTATTCTAAGTGCTTCCTATGGTGTCTTGGCAATTTGCTTGGTTGAACTCAAAATATTCTTAAACCCTTGGAGGAGTAAGAGTGTTTACACCCTCCTCTATATTTTCTTTCTCATCTTGTTAGAATAATTAGGGCATACCTCAAGAACTAGGAGGGTCTACACCCTTGAGGTATTTCCTTGGCTAGGGTTTTGTTACAAGGAGTAAGAGGGTTTACACCCCTGGAAATTTTAAACGCTAGTTTCGTCATTTTCAACTTTTTATGACTCCATCGCCCAATGAAAAGACACTAGTACCATATCTCCAACTACCTACTTTCATACTCTAAAGCTATCCAAAACCATTGGTTTGAACTTCTTTCTCAACTTACTTTCAACCCACAACAATTGTGACCTACAATTAGTTGGCTTAAAGAGAAAGAGGGATTGGTGAGGTGACAATGGCCCTTCCCTCTCAGTTTTGTCGGATTGCACTTGAGTATTGAGACTTTGGCTCTACAAGTGAAAGTTTGTGCGATAAAATTTTGGCACCATTGTTGGGGATAAAGTCCAATTTTCCTGGAAGACGACATTGGAGGAGTTTTCAACTTTGAAGATTTTTCCTGGCAACTCCATTGGAAGAATAAAAACCTTGTTCTTTGCATATTTTTTAAGAATTGATTCTTGTAAGGTGGGACAAGCATCATTGTGAAGGCATTTGCAACTCACCTTGGTGACTCCATTGTGATAAGGAACGAATATTTCATTTGTGATTGAGCTTTCATTTTACATTATGAAGAATGACTTCTTAGATGTTGCATGGAATGTATCCTACTCTCGATATCAAGGATGTTTCAGGGTACCCATACAAGTTTCCCTCGAACCATGCCGAGAATATCCCAAGGTTCAATGGTGATCCTTCTTATGTCATCCCACATATCTTGTCACTTGTGAGATATGTGTCCAAGTTTAAAGGAAGACATGAAGACCTTTTAGTAAGAGCATTCATATGCTCATTGGAATGGAGGCAACGAGAATGGATCCAATGTTATTGCAGCCAAAGAGTATTCCTTCTCTCAACCTACAAAAATTGCAACCTACAACTAGTTGGCTTAAAGAGAAAGAGGGATTGGTGAAGTGACAACGACCCTTTCCTCTCAGTTTCATCGAATTGTACTTGAGCATTGGGACTTTGGCTCTACAAGTGCAAGTTTGTGCGATAACACAACCCACGACTTTTGGCATGATAGACCAACACTCTAGGGGTTTGTGAGATCTTAATCCACTGTAGTAAAATGAAATCATTCATGGTCTCTTTATTATATCTATACTTAACTTAGTCTTTCTCTTCTAAAATGAAGTCGCATCTGCCTGCAATAGAGAATCAAAATCCTATTGGATAGCAGGTTCCCTCATTAGGAATGAAGATGATCATTGCGCCAACCAATCATGGTAGATAGAGACATCCTCATAACCCTTTGGAAATAGTTGTAATGTCCTGAAGGGAAACATAATGAAATAATTTGCAAACATTTCAATGCATAAATTAAATCTGAAGGCTAACGACAAAATATTTGATCTAATTATTTTTCTATCAACTGGATATGCATGTGGATGAGCTAAAAGGATGTGGGTTATGGGTTTGGATATGCATTGTGTGCATCTGACGGTGTCATTGGAATGACTTACCTAAGATTCGTATGTAGATGAACATATAGGAACAAAATGATCTCCAAATTGAGAGGAATACAAACACATAAGAAAGAATCAGAGCAGAGGTTTAATCAGAGCATGCAAAGTGACATTGTTCAAGTTGTCCAGGTTTGCCAAGCGATATTATCCTATGTATATTCATTTGCATTTATATATATAAATGGAGCAAGCCACAAAACTGACTTGTTGTTGGTTTTTTACAGTCCCCACTAGCCATAGCTTCTACCAGTTCATCAATTGCAATGAATACATATTGAATGCATGAATACCGAACCAACTTGCTACTAGTTGCATGTGGTCCTCACTTGCCTTAGCTTCTACCAATCCATTGATTACAATGAATATAGATTGAATGCATGCCTATATCTATAAATTCATTTATCATAGCGGGCACTAACTTGGAAGGATCCAATGAAAGGAAACTACACTACCTATGCCATTTCATGAAGTGGGGTCCCATGTTGGGTAGGTGTTATATTATTTGCATGTGTGTGGGGGGGTGCATCAGATTTGGCAACACTTAAAATATTGTATATATTGTATTGTGAATGGTGAAATTAATACAATGAAGAGTTGAGAGGTGTGGCACCAAGGAAGACTAGTTTTCTCCTGGTTAAGGGTTTCCAACATAAATCTTTGTGTACTGTGTGTATGAGTCATTGATTAATTTATGGCTTGCTTAAGAATCTATCCCAACCACGTCCTAACTCAAAATGTTGGGGTATAATCCGAAAGAAAATGAAATAAAATACGAAGTAAACATAACACTTATTAGTAATAACAATTGAGAAAGCCAAATTGTATTTTTTTCTCTCTGGATTATAAGTCAATTAAAAAATTAAAAGTGAAGCTAAATGTACCACATAGATAGGTAGGAGGAGATAATAGTATTTAAGACTATCAACTTTTCATATTTCATATTTGATAGTAAATTATTGCAACTCAGTTTTTTAAATATATCTGAGCCATGAGGAAGTGTTGTCGATAAAAATGTATTACAAAGGAAGTACACAATTTAAACTATTAAAAACCATAACAATAATTCAGGTTGTTGTTGCACCACCATGATAAAAGATGAATTGCACTACCGTTATAAAAATAGTAGCCTTCTACCTTTTTTTCGTAGAGTAGAGATGTATTAATTTTGTATCCTGAGTTATTGGCAAGAGAAAAGAAGCTCTAGTTGAGCCATTTACATGTGTAATTTTCTTAAGAATAAAAAGAGCCAAGCAATCCATTTCGCACTAGGGATTTCTCGAGCGCGGTTTGCCAAAGAGTGTGTGATTATGTCTGCGATTATGGATTCCCTGCATTGGATTCCTGTTTGGAATACACAGTCATGATTAATAACACAATGGTATTTAAATACATAGAGAGAATATACAGAATGGTAATTAAACACATAGAGAGAATAAACAGAATGGTAATATAAAGTAATTAAGATAGAGTTTGTGTCGGTCAATCGAGTTGTTAATCAGATGATCGTTTGTGAAATCGATGTGAATGTATGGTTCAAACCAATAATGATATTAATTTTTTTCTTTTTTTTCTTTTGAATACTATGTTTGAGTGTTAAAAATCCAAAGCACAAAATTCAAAGATATTAAAGAAAAATCTTCCTTCTTTATCAAAATTCTTTTTTAAGCTTCTTTTTACTTCCTTGGAAATTAATAACTTTTGAAACTTAAATAACCTTTCTATCTTTCTTGATAACCTTAACTCTTCATCGAAAACTCAACACTCGGGAAATAAACACTTGATCTAATGCATCACTTTGATTTTATATTTGGAAATTTCCTCAAAATATACATCCCTTTTATAATAACCCTTTTAATTATCCACTATACAACCTACACAACATATTTTCTAAATTGTCCAATGGCAGGGTTAGTGCCAAGGACCAAGATCAAAGACACTCTAAAAGATTGCGTGGA
>JASDQU010263311.1:4773-15491 GCA_032191745.1 Picea mariana | reverse complement strand
TCATCCATATTTACTTCTTATCAACCATGAAAAAACAATAATGAGTCATATTTACATCAAACACTATTGGGTCCATTACCCAAACCTTTGTGCTATGGGTCTTTCTTCAAGGGTTGACATCAATGAATACCAACCTTAATCAACACTTTGGACTTCGTAAGTTCGGAGGTTTATCATATTTAGACATAGAGGAGACATAACTCTCGGAGTTCCGAAGTCCAAAGTCGATCTGGGTCGTTGATCAGAAGTGGACACATGTCAACCGAATAGGCAGAGTTCGAAAGTCAAGCTCTCTGGAGGAACGAAGACATTGTTGAAATTTTCACAAGGTGTTCGGAGTCCTGAATCACAAAGTTAATCCTAGCCATCCATAAATGAGGGACATGCGGTGTCAGGTCGTGAATTCCGGAGACTGAGCACTCTGGAGGAATAGAGGAAAACCTTGGTTTGGGTTAAGAACTCTCGAAGGCCGGAGTTAATCTTGGTCGTTGATCAACAAAGGGACATGTGGAGGGTATATATTACCTCTTCTAGTTCGATGCTTGGAGGTTGTAAGAGGAAGTAGGGTAGAAACATCCGAAGTCCCGAAGCCCAGAGTAAATCCAGGTTGTCCATCCATCAGGACATAGGAACCGTAGATTTGGGTCCTCTGCGAGTTCACCATTTTGACGCTTCGGAGGATTGGTGGTGTTGTGAGTTAAGGATTCCCGAAGGATGGAGTCCTGAAGAAGATCTCGGTCGTCGATTGGCTGAGGGTTGTGGACCGTAGATTTGATCTCTTCGTGAATTCGTCAATTTAGCGCTCCGGGCAATTGGAAGTTTGGCAATTCGAGAACCTCTGAAGCCTAGAGGCCCGGAGTAGATCTACATCGTAGATTAGCGAAGAGTGTGAGTTGTTGTATACCTAAGTGGTCCAAAAGTTCAGCACTCCAGGAGTGTCACAGTGTTGGGCCAGGCAAATTCGTCAAAACCCAAATTTCTAGAATCGTTTCTTGTCGTATATTCCTCTGAGCGTTGTCAGTCGTTGATCCCTGCCATTTTTCATAGGTCTGTCAGTTCATGAATTCATGACTTCATAGGAGTGGAGTTGTCGAGTTGTTGAAGCTCCCGAATCCAAAGCTTCGAAGTTCTGAATTGGTGTGCATTGTTAAGCACCTGGTCACTGCGCGTGGTCACATGTTTTTTCCACCAGAAGAAAAAGGGGTTAGGGCCTGAAATGGTGATTTAAAAGGTATTTAAAAGGGGCTAAGTAAAAGCACCCATGGGTCTAGCATTTGACCTACTCGATAAATTAAGGACATGTGAATTTGGTTTTGGGGGTTCAGCAGGAGCCCGAGAGCTGATCCAACTCTAAAATTAAATGATCCTAGATCGGGAGGTCGCACGGGCCCTGGGTGAGGGTGGGGGTGTCCATTAGGTGGTATTAGAGCCATAATTTGGCTCTGACAGTAAAATAAAATGGTTGTTTAAAACCAGAAGAAAGGTAAGAGAAGAGACCGCCAGTAGGTGAGCAAAGAGCATATGGACCAAGAGTTCAAGGAGATCTGAGAGGAGATCAATAGGTTTATGTTGAAGATGGAGCAAGAAGCACACAGAAGTTGGAGGTATGAGTGGCCCATGAATCTGAAGGCGAAGTGGCATGTCCAGCAATTGGTTTCCAGGAGGCAGCGAGAGTAATTGAAGAGGTGGCTTAGGCAAGTTGAAAACCTCAATGGCACAGAAGAGGAGATGGTTTGAATTTGTGAGCAAAAAGTTGGAGAAAACCTCAGTGAGGAGGAAGAGAGACTGGTTGAAGATCTCGCAAACTACCAAGAGGACAAAGATGAATTTTCAAATTTCAAGGTGGGAAATAAGAAGAGATCAGTTGAGGATCTCATAGACTGTCAGGAGGGCAGAGGTCAAAGTTCAAATTGTCAGGTGGGAAATGTGAAGAAAATGAAATTGTTTGAGAGTCTCAAGAGCTCAAAGAGGAGTTCATATCAGCTAGGAGTGCTGACAGAGGTGATAATGAGACTGTCTGAAAGCCTCGAGAACTCAGAGGTGAGTTCGGATCAGCAAGTAGTGCTGACAGGAGAGAAGGAGGAAGGAGAAGATCATCAACATTGCAGACTGATGATAAGAGGGATCAATATATCCCTTGGACTGAGCTTTACATGAGATCATATTCACGAGGAGGAGATGTAGGATGCATCCAAGGAAGAGGCCATGGTGCTAAATGTTTTAAAATCTAATATTTTATGTATTGCAGGTGTAGTAGAGGAAAGACATCCAGCAAAGACTGTCAGGGAAGAGGAGATTGAGCAGACATTGACATATGCCCAACTGATCAAAGCAGAAGAGGATCATTTAGATAATATGCTCACTCAGTGGGAGCAAGATTTAAATTTTTCGGAGGATTGGTTAAGAAATCCAATCAAGGAAGAAGACTTTCTGAGGGATGCTATCATGAAGAGTGAAGAAGAGTTCCAGCCTAAGGGGAAGCTGGAAAATGTTGTACTTGTACCGACAGAAGGAGATGATAGGAGAGTAGAGGAATTGGCAGAAATGAAAATGTTAGAGGAGATGGCTGAGAAACATCTCAGTAGCATCGTTGTAGAATTAAAACCTGCAGTGGACTAGCAAGATAGTGCCATGGGAGATAAAATTAGCATGGGATATTAGGACTATCTCCCAATAATATGTGTGGTGAAGAGGAGATGCAACAGCAGAGCAGGATGCAGGAGAAGAAGAGCCATCCAGTAGACCAGTTGGGTGAGGAAATTGAATAGATAACAAGGTTGATGTTTAAATCAGTGCATGAGGCAGCCAGAAATAAGCAAGAGAATTTGATCAGAGGAGATCCTACAACAACAACAAAAGAAAGGAAGAGGAGTAGATAGACAACTCCAAAGTGAAGTATGGGACCTTGGAGGATCTCAACAACAACAACATGGGAGCCATGAGCAGGAGCTCGTGATTTTTTTCATCGTGGGAGTATGATGCAATATCATCGCTCCAACTCGCCAACACATCAACATGTCAGCGCATCAGCACACTTGGAGGGAACAAATTACAAGAGAAGAGAGGCGCCAACCCTCTCATTTTGAACCTAAATTTAAAATTTAATGTAATTCAATGAAAATTAATGTTTGAGGGATCAAGTAAAGTTGAGCCCATGTCTTTGTACATGTCGAGTTATTGTAATAGGTAGAGTCTCCTTTAACGGTTGGCAGGTAGATAGATTTAGGTTTGATTCAGACTAGTAATAAATTAAATGTAATTGATTGTAAGTTAATGCGAGTAGGTAGCTGGAGGGAAGGCTAGAGGAGCCCCTCTTTTGTAAAAATCTCAATGTATTGAAATTCATTAGGATTATTATGAGTTAGCTGCTTAGAAGGAGAGAAGAGGAGAGAAATAATTGAGACTCATTTGTAGTCCAGTCTTGTAAACACTGTACAGAAGCATTCAAATATCAATACAAGAGAAGATTTACCTATGTATGATTCTTTTGTGTATGTTCTATGCGTTCTTTGAATGTTTTCTATTTTTATTCATGCATGTTATGAATTACATGAGTATGTTATATTTCCTTTGTAAGAATTAGATAGACTTCTCTATCTATTTGTAGATTCTGAGTAGTTTTGGGCTCTTAGGCTTGTTCAAGGAGTGCACAGCAAAGTAATTGAAATACTCTGTGAAGCCATTGCAAGGAGTGTGTTTCAAAATCCGTCTCGATTTTAGAGAAGAGTGTGCAAAGTGGGAACACCAAAATCATTCAAAAGGTTAGAAGAACTAGTGCAAGAGAAGGCATGCCAGAGTTATTGAACACTATGGGGAGAAGGATCTGCAAGGAGTGAATTGAGGAGGCGTAAGGAGTGTGTGAGAAATCTGTTTTAAGTTCTGTGAGAATATTTCCAAGAAGACACGCCATATTTGTTGAATATTATGATGAAGGAATATCTGTAATGATTGCATTGAGCGAGCGCAAGGCGTGCGCGGGTGAGCCTGAAAATTTCAGGACGCGGAAGGAAAAATTGTGCAAGGACTGCATGAAAACTAGCACACTGTTAAAGTGTTGGGGAATCTCAGGAGGAGTAGCATTTTCCAAAATGCAAGCAGAGGTCAAGTAGATGGCCCTGCAGGATAATCAACGGTCGGGCCTTTTGAAATCTCAAAGAAATCCTTCCTTAGATAGAAGATTAAATTGCATCAACGGAGGAGGGAGCTATAACTACCATCGGATCAGCTGTAAGAGAAAATTTGGACTGTTGGATTAGGGTCTAGACAGAAGGAGGAGAGCTCACGAAGGATAAAATATCTTGGCCATCGGATGTGAGTGCACACTACAACGACCATCAGATCGAGGTAAGTTGCACGGGGTTTAACCCTATAGGTCCTTTGGACTTCGTAAGTTCGTAGGTTTATCATATTTGGACCCAGAGGAGATGGAACTTTTGAAGTTCCCAAGTCCAGATTTGATCTGGGTCGTTGATCAAAAGTGGACACATGTTCAATATCTCTAGAGGAACGGAGATACTGTTGAAAATTTCACAAGGCATCCAGAGTCCTAAATCTCAGAGTTAATCCTAGCCATCCATAGAAGGGGGACATGTGGTGCCAGATCGTGAAGTCCATAGACTGAGCACTCCGGAGGAATAGAGGAAAACCTTGGTTTGGGTCAAGAACACCTGAAGGTCGAAGTTAATCTTTTTCATTGGTCAGCAAAGGGACACGTGGAGGGAAAATCTTACCTCCACTAGTTAGGTGTTCAGAGGTTGCGAGAGGAAGCAGGGAAGAAACGTCTGAAGTCTTGAATCCCAAAGTAAATCTAGGTCGTCCATCCATCAGGATGTAGGAACTGTATATTTGGTTCCTTCACGAGTTCACCAATTCGATGCTCTAGAGGATTGGTGGTGTTGTGTGTCAAGGATTCTTGAAGGTCGGACTCCCGGAGAAGATCTCGATCGACCATCAACTAAGGGTTGTGAATCGTATTTTTGAGATCTTCGCGAATTTGCCAATTCGATGCTCCGGGGAATTGGAAGTTTGGGTCTGCGAGAACCTCTGAAGATTAGAGGCCCAGAGTATATCTACATCAGATATCAACAGAGAGTGTGATTCGTTGGATCCCCTAGTGGTCTGAAAGTTCAACACTCCAAAAGTATAGCAGTGTTGGAGCAGGGAAAGTCATAGAAGCTCGAACTTCGGGAATCTTTTCTCACCATAGATTCCTTCGAGCACTGTCAACCATTGATCCCTGTCATCATTAGGAGGTCCATCGGTTCATGAATCTGTGAATTTGGAGGAGTGGAGAGTTCCGAATTGGCACGCGTTGTTAAGCCCCTGGTCCCTGCCCGTGGTCACATGTTGTTTCCACCAAAAGCAAAAGGGGCTAGGGTCCGAAATGGTGAATTAAAATGTATTTAAAAGGGTCTTAGGAAAAGTGCCCGCAGATCTAGGATTTGACCTGCTCAAGAATTTAAGGACCTGTGAAGTTGGTTTTGAGGGTTTAGGAGGATCCCAAGAGCTGATCCAGCTCTGAAATTAAAAGATCCTATACCGGGAGGTTGTGCGGGCCCCAGGTGAGGGTGGGGGTGTGCATCAAGTGGTATCAGAGCCAGAATTTAGCTCTGTCAGAAAAATAAAATGGCTATTGAAGGCCAGAAGAAAGGTAAGAGAAAATACCGCCAACAGGTGAGAAAAGAGAATATGGACCAAGAGCTCAAGGAGATCTGAGAGGAGCTTGATACGCTGATGTTGAAGATGCAATAAGAAGCATGCGAAAGCTAGAGGTATGAGTGTCCCATGAAGCTGAAGGTGAAGTGGCTTGTCCAATAGTTGGTTTCCAATAGGTAGCGGCAGGTATTTAGGAGGTGGTTGAGGCAAGTTGAAAACATTAGTGGCACAGAAGAGGAGATGGTTTGCGTTTGCGAGCCAAAAGTTGGAGAAAAACCGAGTGAGGAGGAAGAGAGATCAGTTGAAGATATCGCAGACTACTAGGAGAGTAGAGATGAACTTTTAGATTGCTAAGTGGTAAATAAGAAGAGATTAGTTGAGGATCTCATAGACTTCCAGGAGGGTAGAGGTGAAAGTTCAGATTTCCAGGTGGGAAAGGTGAAGAAAATGAGATTGTATGAGAGTCTCAAGAGCTCAGAGAGGAGTTCAGATAAGCCAGGAGTGTTGACAGAGGTGAAAATGAGACTGTCTGAAAGTCTCAGGAACTCATAGGTGAATTCAGATCAGTAAGGAGTGATGACAAGAGAGAAGGTGGAATGAGAACATCATCAACATTGCATATTGATGATCAGAGGGATCAACATATCCCTTGGACTGATATTTTCAAGATCTCATGTTTGTGAAGAGGAGATGCAGGAGGCACCCAGGGAAGAGGCCATGGTGCTAAATGTTTTAAAATATAATAGTTTATGTATTGTAGGTGCAACAGAGGAAAGAAATCCAACAAACACTATCAGAGAAGAGGAGATGGAGCATACATTGACATCTTCCCAACTGATGAAAGGAGAAGAGGAGAATTCAGATAAGATGTTCACTCAGTGGGAGCAAGAGTAATTTTTTGGAGGATTGGTTAAGCAATCCAGGGACAAAATAATATTGCCTGAGGGATGTGGTCGTGAAGAGTGAGGAAGAGTTCCAGCCTGAGGAGAAGTTGGAAAACGTTGGACTTGTACCAACAGAAGGAGATGATAGGAGAGTAGAGGAACTGGAAGAAATGAAACTGTCAGAGAAGATGTTTGAGCAACAGATCAGTAGCATCGTTGTAGAAGTAGAACCTACAATGGAGTGGCAAGCCACTGCCACGGAAGATAAAATCATCATGGGAGATCAGGACAATCTGCCCATTAATATGTGTGGTGAAGAGGATATGAAACAACAGAGAAGGTTGTCAGAGAAGAAGAGTCATCCAATCGACCATCTGGATGAGGAAATTGAACAAATAAGAAGGATGATGTTGAAATCAACATAGGAGACAAACAGCAACAGGCAAGAGAATTTGATCAGAGGAGATCCTGCAGTAGCAGCAGTAGTGGAAAGGAAGAAGAGTAGATGGACAGCTCCAAAGTGAAGTATGGGACCCTAGAGGATCTCAACAATAGCAGCAGGGGATCCATGACCAGGAGCTCATGATTTTTTTCAACGTGGGAGTATGATACATGAGCATTGTTCCAACTCGCTAGCACATCAAAATGCCATCGCATCATCGCATTTGGAGGGAACGAATTCCAAGGGAAGAGATGCGCCAACCATATCATTTTGAACCTAAATTTAAAATTTAATGTAATTCAATGAGAATTAATGTTTGAGGGCTCAAGGAAAGATGATCCCATGTATTTGTACATGTCGAGTTATTGTAAAAGGTAGAGTCTCATTTAAGGGCTGGCAGGTAGATATATTTAGGTCTGATTCAGACTAGTTATCAATTAAATGTAATTGATTGTATGTTAATGTGAGTAGGTAGCTGGAGGGAAGGATCGAGGAGCCCCTTTTTCATAAAAAGATCAATGTATTGAAATTCATTAGGATTATTATGAGTTAGTTGCTGAGAAGGAGAGGAGAGAAGAGGAGAGAAAGAACTTAGACTCAATTGCAATCCATTCTTGTAAACACTATACATAAGCATTATGATATCAATACAAGAGTAGATTTCCCTCTGCATGATTCTTGTGTGTATGTTCTATGAGTTCTTTGAATGTTTTATGTGTTTATTCATGTATGCTATGAATGTCATGAGTATACTATATTTCCTTTGTAGGAATTAGATAGACTTATCTATCTATCTGTAGATTCTGAGTCGTTGTGGGATCTTAGGCTTGTGCAAGGAGTGCACACCAGAGTAATTGAAATAATTTGTGAATCCAACGCAAGGAGTGCATTTTGAACTCCGTCTTGAGTTCAAAGAAGATTGTGCCAGGTGGGCACACCAGAATCATTCAAAATCTTTGAAGAAGTAGTGCAAGAGAAGGCACATTAGAGTTACTGAACACTCTCAGAGAAGGGCCTGCAAGGAGTACATTGAGCAGGCACAAGGAGTGCATGAGAACTTTGTTTCAAGTTCTGTGATAAGATTTCCAAGAAGACACACCAAAGTTGTTGAATACTCTGAGGAAGGAAGCTCTGAAAGGAGTGCATTGAGCAAGCGCAGGTGAGCCTGAAAAGTTCAGGACGCATAAGGAAAAACTATGCAAGGACTGCATAAAAATCAACACAATGTTAAAGTGTTAGGGAAGCTCATAAGACAGTGCGTGAGTGCCAGGAGGGCACAAGAAGCAACTAAAATAAGAAAGGGCCGAATCCCTTAGGAGTTTGAGAAATTTCAAATTCATAGGAGAGTTAGTGCAAGGTGTGCACCAGACCAACACTTAGTCAAAGTGTTGAGGAATTCTCAAAGAAGACAAATGCAAGGAGTGAATAAGGAGATTTTCAAAAAATCTCTAATTATATAGAATTTCATAAGTTTGGAGGACGCAAGGAGTGCACCAGAGGTTAAATTTTTCAAGTGCCAAAGCTCGGGAGGAGCATATTTTTCCAAAATGCAAGCATAGGCCAAGTAGACGGCCTTGCAAGAGAATAAAAGGTCGTGCCTTTTGAAATCTTGAAGAAATACTTCCTTAGACATAAGATTGAGTTGCAGCAGCGGAGGAGGGAGCTACAACTGCCATCGGATCAACTGTCAGATCAGATCTAAACCATTGGATCGGAGTCCAAAAAGAAGGAGGAGCATGCATGAAAGAGAAAAGATCTTAGCCATCGGATCTGAGCGCAAGCTACAACGACCGTCAGATCGAGGTAAGTTGCATGGGGTTTAACCCTATAGGTCCTTCGGACTTCATAAGTTCATAGGTTTATCATATTTGGACATAGAGGAGACGAAATTCCCAAAGTTTTGAAGTCCGGAGTCGATCTGGGTCATCGATCAGAAGCGGACACGTGTCAGCAGAATAGGCGAGGTCTGGAAGTCAAGCTCTCCGAAGGAATGAAGACACTATTGAAAATTTCATAAGGCGTCTGTAGTCCTGAATCTCGGAGTTAATCCTAGCCATCCATAGACGGGGGACACGTGACGTTAGATCGTAAAGTCTAGATACTGAGCACTCTAGAGGAATAGAGGAAAACCTTGGTTTGGGTCAAGAACTCCCGAAGGTCGGAGTTAATCTTGGTCGTTGGTCAGCAAAGGGACATGTGGAGGGCAGATATTACCTCTTCTAGTTCAGCGTTCGGAGGTTGCAAGAGGAAGCAGGGAAAAAATGTCTGAAGTCCCAAAGCCCAGAGTAAATCTACGTCGTACATCCATCGAGACGTAGGAACCATAGACTTGGGTCCTTCGCGAGTTTTCCTGTACAGTGCTCCACAAGATTGGTTGTGTTGTGCGTCAATGATTCTTGAAGGTCGGAGTCCCAAAGAAGATTTGAGCTCTTTGTGAATTCTCCAATTCAGTGCTCTGAGAAATTGGAATTTTGGGGCTGCGAGAACCTTCGAAGCCCATAGGCCTAGAGTAGATCTACATTGTATATCAATGAAGAGTGTGAGTCATTGGATCCCTGAGTGGTCTGGAATTTCAACACACCAGGAGTATAGCAGTGTTGGAGCAGGAAAATTCGTTGAAGCCCAAATTTTCAGAATCTCTTCTCGCTGTGGATTCCTCCGAGCGCTATCAATCGTTGATCCCTGCCATTGTTCGGAGGTCTATCAGTTCATGAATCCGTGACTTTAAAGGAGTGGAGGTGTCAAGGTGTTGAAGCTCCCAGAGCCCAAAGCTCCATAGTTCCGAATTGGCACGCGTTGTTAAGCGTCTGGTCCTTGCCCATGGTCACATGTTGTTTCCACCAAAAGAAAAAGGGGTTAGGGACTGAAATGGTGATTTAGAAGGTATTTAAAAGGGGCTTAGGAAAAGTGCCCGCAGGTTTAGCATTTGACCTACTCGAGAAATTAAGGACCCGTGAAGTTGGTTTTAGGGGTTCAGCAGGAGCCCGAGAGCTAATCCAGCTCTGAAATTAAACGATCCTAGACCGGGATGTCGTGAGGGCCCCAGGTGAGGGTGGGGGTCTGCATCACCATACCATTATATAGTTTATATTTTTGAAATTACATGAAGACATTTCCTTTCTAATCATTGATTGGTACAAAAATTAGCTAGCATACATTAGAAAGAGAACTTGGGACATATGTTTTGGAGAATTAATAAACATATAATTATGAAAGAAGGGTATTTTTAGGCCAACCTTGTTTTATTTAGATAATTATAAGGTCTTCGACTAGATGGGTGCAAATACCCTTACACAATTCCTCAAGGAGACAGAACTTGGGGTTACTCTGGAACCCAAATGTTGCATTAGTTGGGAAAGTGGGTGCCTTGGGCATGCGAACGTGTCAAGGGGATTTCCCAAGAATGAATCAATAAAGAGATTTTGGCACGTTAGCATGAGGAGTGCACCAAGGTTGGGGCACGTCAGTCCCAAGGGGCATGACTGGTGATGAGTGCATGGGTTCATTTTGGTGATCAAGTCCATGAAGGGACGCGACAATTCATTTGGGGGACCGAGACTGCGAAGGGGTGCAATGATTTTTTTGGACACATGGGTCCACGAAGGGGCGCGACACCCCCAAAGGACACAGTGATTCATGATGGTGACCTTTGGAGTCCCTATAAGAGAACAAGGGTGCACAACCAAGGAAGAAATATTTATAGAACAATGAGAGCAAGATTAGCTCTTTGATTTTGA
>JASDQU010263309.1:0-15491 GCA_032191745.1 Picea mariana | reverse complement strand
AATCAAATATGACACATACCATGATACCTCGGACCAATTACCTCATGGAGCAAGAGCCCTCTCTGATGCAAGCCCAGGCCAGTGGTGATGGAAGCTGCTACTGCTGAGAGGACAAGTCTGGCTGAGAAGAAGAAAGATGGGCCCTCAAGGGCCATGCTCAAGTCAACCCTGCTCTCGATACTCCATGTCTAGGACCATGTGGGCCTCGAGACATGATCTCCTAGTTATCCCTAGATATCGGGGATAACAGGACACAAGAAAAGGGATTTAAGGTTAAAATCTTCTAAGTATGTCCTTACTAGAGATGGGTTAAGATGGAAGAATCTTGATGGGGTTATGCTTCGATGTGTGGATGACGTTGAGTCAAAGAAACTAATGGATGAATTCCATGGAGGGTTTTGTGGTGGACATTTTGTTGTTAAAACTAATACCCACAAAATCCTTAGAGCAGGATATTATTGGCCCACAATATTTTCAGATGTACATCAGTTTGTTCGGAAATGTGAGCCATGTCAGCTTTTCATAGGAAAGCAGAAGTTAACAGCTCTCCCTTTGCAACCAGTTGTGGTTGAAGCACCTTTTCAACAGTGGGGTTTGGACTTTATCGAAAAGTTTAATGACAATTCGAGCAATGGGTATTCATGGGTTATCACAGCAACAGATTACTTTACCAAGTGGGTTGAAGCCATTCCTACCAAGTCAGCAACTGAGAAAGTTGTGATGGATTTCCTAGAAGATAGAATTATAACTAGATTTGGGGTCCCATTAAAAATAGTAACAGATAATGCCAAGGCCTTTTGTTCAACTGAGATGTCCTCTTTTTGTTTCAAGTATGGTATTATCTTGTCACATGCATCAGATTACTATCCCCAAGGAAATGGTCAAGCAGAGTCAAGTAACAAAAACTTAATGACCATAGTTAAAAGGATAGTCGGTGAAAACAAGATATCTTGGGATAGTAAAATTAAACATGCATTATGGGCTGACAGAATAACAAACAAAGCAGCAACTGGAAAGAGTCCCTTTGAGTTGGTATATGGATTGGAGGCTAGATTGTCAGTGCATCTTAGACTTCCAACTTATGGGTCAATTGAGGATCTTTCCACAGAGCAAGATGCGGTTCAGAACAAGGTCGATCAGGTTATTGAGTTAGATGAAATCAGACGAAAGGCTTATGATCAGGATTGCAGAAATTAGAGTAAGGTAAAGAAGGTTTTCGACAAGTCAGCTAGGCAGAGGGACTTCATGATTGGGGATACAGTTTTGTTATGGGATAAAGGCAGAGAGAAGCCAGGAAAGCATGGCAAGTTTGACAGTTTATGGTTGGGTCCATATGTGATCCGAGAAATAACAGGGCCTAACTCTTTTCATCTCAACCATTTGGATGGTGAGCCCATCAACATTCCGAGGAATGGGCAATAGCTCAAAATTTTCTACAGATAATGGGCAACTTGGTGTCCAAAGGGACACCCTCTATAACGTATCTCTAACCCTTCTCCTTGTATTTCAATTTTGTATTGTTTCATTCATTATGTTGATATGTACTTAGAATTATTTCTATATCATAGATTCATTTTGTAGTTATGATGTTGTACTTTAGTTATTTTATTATGTAGATGTTGTTTATAGCATTTGTTTATTTCATTATATATATGTATGCTTATGTTGGATATTGGTGAGCACCTTTTTGTAGATGGTGGATTCTCGTATGCTCTATGTCCCATGTGAGAAGATCGAACACACGTCCCCTTGTGGAGCCAGATGTTGACGGCCTATTCAACTAGGGGGTCAACTCCATGTACCATGAAGAGATGCATCTCCAGATGCTAATATGTCGAAGATTATTTGGTTCTACTAGGCAATTTATGCCTCCAGCACACATTTTTGTAAACGGAATTTCTGCACCCCTGCGTGGGTTAATAATGTAATAGGTCTGCATGGATCATAGTTAGGTCAGTTGCCTTGAGATTTCTTCATTAGGACAGTTCCTTTCATTGAGGGTTTTTTATCCTCGGTTTATTAATTTGGCTTTTCAGCCTTATTAATTTCCCTTGAGTTTTTCCCTCCCACCAGCAATAATTCATCCAAACTGGTGAAAGGCGTTCTAATGGAGTTATCCTCTGGTAGCTATTGTTTAGGAAATAATGTAAATGACCATGTATGACATCTTAGAAAGTTTCGCGGAATCCCGTAGAGTCTAGATAGGTTTTTTTTAATTAATTAAATTTAATTAATTTTTTCTAAGGCTGGAAATTTAATTATTTAATTAATTAATTATTTTTTAGCAAATATTGTAAAAACTAGGTCCTTGGGCTTTTGCTAGGGGTATTTGTGCTCAAAAGAAATGGAATGAGACCCCCTACACCCTTGGACCAAGTTTCAACTCAATTGGACAACTTTTGCTAGGTGTTTGTCCACCAGGAGTCTCAGTCAGTCAAAACAACAATTTTAATTGCTAAGTCATGACATAGTCAAAATGCTATTTTTGTAATTTTGAGCTAATGGGGTAAAGTAAAGATGGATAAAGGTGAGAGAGATGATTCCTAACCTACCCAACCCATGTCCTAACCTTTTCACACCCCCTCACCCACTCAATCACTCAAACCCTCACGCCCCTAGGGGGATTTGCACCCCCTCTCCACGCAAAAACGTTTGAACTTTCATTTTGATGAGTTGTGGGCCCCTCCCTCATGAGGTGTGCCCTTACTAGCCTCCCACGTCACCTCCTAGGTGTGTCCCACCCCTTCCACCTCACATCCAACTCATCCATCCATGTGCAAACCCTAAAGTTGCGCCCTACCTCCTTGAGATCCTCACCTTGCATTGGGTTGTCACACTTGGCAATGATCCAAGAGGGGTCATTTTGCCTCTTGAGGTATAAATAGAACCCCTCCCTCACTCATTTATGGACCATATCTTGAGCTAGTGTTATGCTACTGGATTTTTGCTCCATCTCTCTCTCTCTTGTTCATCTTGCATCCACTCCACTTTGCTCTTGAGAGTGTTTGATAAACTTGTTGCTGCAAGACTCTCATTTTGGATTAATAGAAAGGCTTTGGAAGATTCATAAGCAACAAAGAGTATTCTTGTTACTTCTATGCACATGAGGTGATGTTGTATCTTATGCATTTTGTGTAATATTGGGTAGATTTCTTGAGTAAAGTAGTTTACTTGGGTAGGTTAAGCAATAGTATTATTGTTGGCCTAAATATGTTGGGTGGCTAGTGATGTAAAGTAGTTTATATTTTTGGCTTACTCAACCTATTATCTATTCTTGTACCTCACGTTTTGTTTCAAGATTGCAGGTTTACCTCTAGGGTTTTATTGGGATAGCCTCAAGGAAGAGTATACTCTTAAAGCCCACCTAAACTCCATCGTTTTTCAGATCTGATTTTTCTGCTCATTTCATTTCATATTTCAGTTTGCTAACATCATAGATAGGTCACTTTAAATCTACTTTTATTTGGATACTTGTATGTGAAAAATTTCTGACCAAAACCATAAATTTGTCTTGACGTTTTGTGTGTTCTGTAGCATTTCTAGCAAACAATAGCTTGCTGGTTTTTGCAGGAGCTTACCAGGTCTAGGGGTTATGCTGCCCACTTTCGGTCACACAACACTCCAAAGGCACATCCTTTGATTGGGTAACGAAACTCACCTTTCTCCTACCTTTTTCTAGCATTGTAGCAAGCCCCCGGGAAGTTCCCTTGAGGCTTGCATTCTTGTATCTAATTTCATCATTGTAAGTTTATTTTTGCCTACACCTTGGGTGAGAGATTGGCACGGCCAACCCCCCAATATCGTGAGGCTAGGGTGTAGTTTTCCTTTTAGCAAATTTTTATTCTTTTGCCCCACTTGTCACTAGGACAAGGTTGTGTGGCTAGGACCGTTTTAGTGATAGTTATCTTTTAGATTTCAACCCTCTTTGGCACAACAATGGAAGGTTTGCCTCCACCTTGTGCCATTGTGAGTGGTTTGTTGTTTTTGCTTTTCATTTCAAATATTTTCATGGTTGCCTACACCTTGGATGAGTAGTTGGCAAAGCCAACGCCCAATATAGTATGGTTAGATTAGTTATGTGTTTTTGATATGCTCATGCTCATGTTTTAAAATCTTCTAGAAGTATATCTCACACTCACATACTAGATCTTAGATTAAGCCCTTGAGGCATAAATTTACTTGCATGCTTTAAGTGTTTCAAGTTTCACTTCCTAGCACTTGTTCCTAATGCAATACACACATGGTTAAGTGATGATGGTTTAAAGCAATCTTTTCTTTTATTGGCAAGTTGTTATTGTCCTTTAAAGCACTCATTTCTTTCAAGCTTGCAAACATTTGTGGTTAAGTAAATGATAGGAGAGTAACTTTTTCATTTCAGCAATTCATTACATGTTCTATATGTGTTTACATGCTTCAATCTCATGATTTAGAACAAATCTTTTGGGTTGGATACAGTTTCGGTTTTGGCATTGTTTCACTGTTTTTAGGCAAGTAAAAGTCACCTAAACACTCTTAAACACCCTAAAATACTTAGTCCATAGGTAGAAGAACATACTAGACTTAATAGGACACCTTAATTCACCATCTTCGCCATCTAAAACGGGGTTTGAGGAAGGCAACAGAAGGTGCTAGGCCGGGGACGATCTCACAGTGCATGGCGTCCTTTCCGAAAGTACTTGGACCTTTAGGGTTGACCTGTGAAGCTAGGATAGGCCTCGTTGCCTCACTTCTTGAGCATCCAACAGCCATTTGGTAATTGGGGGAGGAGGATTTTGGTTTGACACTTAGCTAGGGGTAATTCAAACTTTATTAATCTTAAAGCAACTTTTTAATCCACTAAGCCTTCTGGGCATCATCTTCATTGGTACATCTTATGGTTGTTAAAACAATACTTGCAAGCACACATCTCTTTTAATTTTACATGCAAGTTTATCCCTTTATTTCTTTGTGGATTAATTATCTAAGTGTCATCTCTTATGTTGTCGAGCACTTGTCCTTTTAAATCATTTCATTTTACTTGATTAGTGCTCTTTATGGTGTGATCCTTCAAGAGGTGTGCATCCCCTTTGGAGGCATTCTCTTGTTGGGTCTTGAGTGTTGTGGTTTCCATTGATAAGCAGTCCAATAGAGTAAGTGCTATTGGGGCATGCTTGGCTTGATGTGTTGATAATTTTTATGCTTTGAATATCTTCAATCTCCTGCACATGCAAGCACATGGTTAGTAAGTCTTTTGTATCCTTTGTATCTTGAAACTCCTAGACAGACTTGTTGTAATTTTGTATCTTGTTGTACATCTCTCACTTATATTTTTTGTAGCATATATCATTTCGTTTTTCAATTGTAAGTATTTGTATCTAACCTTCTTGTGGAATAATTGTACTTCATTGTAATCTTATTGTAATCATTTTGTAATCAACCCCCCTCAAACATTAGTTGACCCATTTGCCCAATCTTAGGCGCTAGTCTTAGTTGTCTTAGGAAAGGGCTTGCTTGTCATCTTGCATCTTGGATTGTTGCCTTTGCATCATAGGTTAGTCTATTCCCCCAAACCTTCTAACTAATTAAAACCAACTCCTAGAACTTCAAGTTTAATCTCATCTAGAAACTAGGGTCTACCCCCTTTGGCTTCCCTAGGAGTAAGCCTAGACGGAAGAGGTTCAAGCCAAAGTGACAGTGTGGGCTTTGAACCTAGGCATTGTGCCTCCAAGGACACACTAAGTGAACTGGACTTTGCTCACGTTTTCAAGTGTGTATAAAGACCGCAACAAAACCTTTGTGCCATTTGGTGCCCATATAGAAGTTATTCCATAGGACCGAGAGCTCCTTATAGTTCTGATATGACTTTGTGTTCGAACCCCATATTATTACTCACAAGCATTATGACCGTTACCTATGGGACTCCCCCCGAGTCTTGGTTAAGCTATTTTCCGACTCTCTAAAAAACAAAAAGATTGTCGAGTGAACTTGTCTCTTTCACACTCGTTAAACGACTTTGAAAGGACATATATTTAGTGTAAGTTTAACCCTTTTTCGGATCAAGTAGACTACTTACGAAAAATGAATAATCTAGTCACCATTGGCTAGCAGAGTTCTCTTGGGTATTATTTTATACTTTTCGGACCTAGGGGACTAAATCTACGAAAAGGAAATTCTCTGGAACTTAAGTTGTAGCCTCATTCCATCATCCTGCTTGCAGTATTGAGACTATTGTTGGTTCTCGCTTTCTCGTTATAAACCTCTTACCTCAACAATTTGCATCACTAGACAAGTAGAACCTTTTATATATCCTTTGCAGCTTGACACCCTATACGCTAAGAGGAAACATTCCCCCGAGTGTCCATGTCCCGCATGCACTTCCTTGCAATGAGCATAGGTATGTTCCACTGCTTGGAGATAGTTGCTAACTCGTGGCACTCGTTTCCTCTCCTGTATCATAGCATTTATTTTCCTATGAAAAAACAAAAAAAGACGAGCGGGAAAAGAATATTATCTCATATCAGCAGCAGTTGTGTCACCTTTGAATAGAGCACAAACTTTTGAGTCCACTATCATCCAAAGTTTGGGTTTAACATGACCTTAGGAAGCTCATCTCATTACTTAGAGTTTACTCCTCCAACTGGTTATTCTTCCAGTCCCTATGCAGAGTTTGTTGATGCCTCCTCAAACACGAAGTTTTATCATCAAGTCTATGATGTATGAGTTATCCATATGTCTCATGCTCTTGTTCAAAGGAAGTCTATAAGTCTGTGTCGACCATTTCTATGAACTCTTGACTTTGCATGTTGGCCATATCCTCAGTATATATCAGAGTCACATGAAGTTGTAGTCCTATTGTTGTTCCTGAGTTTATACTTTAAGGCTTTAAAGTATATTGTCAAGGCATACGAAATTAAAGAGAGTTTTAGTATATGTAAAGGAAATCAGTTCTTTAGGTAAAGAAGCTATGGTTGGTTTCTGAGTTGTATTTGTCTAGCTTCCAATTGTTCTTAGGTGCTTATGTCTTGTTCAATGGCTGCCCATGAACATTCAAGTTCAACCCGGGTTGTGGTCGTCTCAAGGATAGTATTAAACAAGGTTAACGCGATGCTGGTTTGATCAGTGAGTCTGGGTTCTATATTAGGCTGTCTTGCAACAGGAACAGTCATGAATGAAAGAAAATTAAAAGATCTGTTACTTTGTTTTTTAGGTTTGTTGTTTCTAATTTAGATCATATGAGAGAAGTTCCCAAATTTGAATTAATAATATAACTATTTTAGAGGTCGTTTCCCGTTCCTAAGTGAAATTGAAAATAATAAATGAGATGAAAGAAAACATAAAGTTGTTTAAACAACATGAGGCATCAATCATGGAGGAATCTCACTTTGTAACAACAGAAGAAAATAGACAAGGAAACTTTAATGAAGCATAAAAATATAGTGATCTGAATAATCCACAGGTCTTGTGCCTGCTAATAACAAACACAGAGGAAAATATGCGAACAATAAATGACCAAATAAAGCATAACCACAGTAGATGTTGTACTAAATTGTAGCTTAAACATTCATCAAAGATATATAAGAAATGGTGTTGAACATGAAAGTATAGAGGAACACATAACTCAAGGTTGATAGGATATGGAATCTTTGTTTTGCATTGTCATTAATTCTTGTAAAAAGAAGTCTCTCTACTACAATCAGCCAAAAAAATCCTTGTTTAAGTCTTTTGAAATTATATTTATACAAAAATCATCAACCCTAAATGGTTGGTATTTTCCTAACTCCTAGGTGCTAACAGTTACAGAATACAAACTTGAACCGTTTCACTTGATCACCTTTTACCTCTCTGTCACTCCGACAAAATGAGCATGCATATGTTGCTTCGTTATCTCTTTGAAGTATCTCCTTCATTTTATCCGAGACACTCAACGCACCTGCCAAGAAAATGTACTAAGCTTATCGAAGGCTGTGTCATATCCTTTGCTTCAAACAAATACAGCTTCCTCTGAATTTTCGACACTTCAATCCTCTTATCTTCAAACTTTACTGATTGCAATTGTAAATTCGGTTTCACCAGCCATCTATCCATTAGGGTGACATCAACCTGTTTTAATTGCGAAATTTCAATTTGAGTTTCATTCACACTCTCTTTTAGGTTCAGTTGATGTCTTGTAACATTGATTTGTCCTAGTAGTCTAGGGCAATCGCCCTTTCCAATGTCTAGCAATTTTTTATCTAATAAGCCGAAAATCTCTTCACATTCTTCCTTTATCTCTTTGGCCATTTTCTTACTTTCAGATATATTAACCTCCCATACCTTCAGCATGAAATCGCCTTTGATCTGTTCAGTAACAGTTAATTTAGGAGCTACTGGTACCTCTTCTTTAGCCGAAAATATGACTGCCTTTTGGAAAGTGATCTAGGCTGCTGTAGCCTCTTTTTCTTTGAAAACAATGTTCTCCAATGACTGACTTATGTCCCGAAAATTGGATGATCTCTACTTTAGAAAACAGACTTTGTTGTTCTGCCTCTAGCTTATGGTGCACCTCCAGTGTCTGGGCTTGAAATACTGTTAAATCTACCACCTTGCTTTTAGTAGAACTCAATTTATCTTGCAACTACTTTACTAATTTCTCTTCTTGAATGACCTGTCATTGACTGGCCTGCATCTTCTTATACATCTCAACTAAACTAGACTTGAGCATTTGAATCTCTTGTTTGTCGACAGCTCTGGCAGGTTCCAGTCTTTTATTTATTTCATCTCTAATATTTTTCTCTGTGTTCTTTATTTGACTTTGCAACTAGGCTATCATTTGATTTTTCTGCTGCCACCTTAATTTCATATTATCGACTGAGAATAAGTTGGTCGTAGCAAAAGCCCCCAAAGAGCCTGCTACTTCCGTGGAAAAGTCTTCCTCTTCTAGATTTTGTCCATCCACAAGTATCCTGTGCTTCTTTACCATTGTACCTTGTTTCAAGTGCATTTCTTGTTTCACTACAACCTTCCTTTTCTTACTAAAAAAGAAGTCAGAGGAAGGTGTTTCTTCAATAGAGATTGGGTCAAGATCACTTACATATATAGCTCCAAGATGGGGAGTCCCAAAACTTGACTGTAAAGGAGTTAAGGCTATAATCGGACTACCTAACTCTGTGAATTGTGTTCCTTCTGTTGTTTTGGGAGTATCTACAGGAACAATTGACGATAAAGGAGGAATCATTTCATTTGACTTTAAAGGTGTCTCGGCTTTAAACCCTATTTCAGACCCTGGGTGTTCTGTCTGTGAAGTTTCTGATCTTTGTGAAGACACTTGAGGATTCTTTGGGTTCTCCTCTGTAGTCCCTTTATCTTGAGATTTTGATTCGAAACAAGGAGGGGCTATTGATTCCCCCTGTAGTATCTTTGGCAACCCACTTCGTCTGTGCTTCTGGAAAGAAAGAAAGTTGGTCTGCAGGTCAAGGGGTAACGCCTGGACTCTTTCTAATATTTCCTCATATGCTTTGGCTCCTTTGAATATGTCATCACAGGGGGAGTCTTCATTCTCATATGTTTTCATGTTGCAATGAGCTAGATGATTTCCCACAATTTGATATGAGTCATGCTTTCTGAGTTCAAGATCTACCAGCTTAATGTCTTCTAATGCTGTGGCCTCCACTTTGGAATGGCCAAGATTAAGCAATGAAAACCTCCCAATCTGTACAAGAAAAACTGGTCAGAATTTCTTTTGAGCTGCTTTTAACTCCGTACCAATGCCTCCTGTTATTATCGGGTATGCCACTTCTCTGCACACCAGTCTGTTAGGGAGAAATTTATGGAGAGCATGGGGGGGAATTGAACTTCTAAAGACTCTGACATAAGAGAAATTCTCTTCGATAAACCAATCTTCAACTGTTTTGAGGTTTCCCATGATTTGCTCTGAAATCCGAGGGGGTGGGTGTCCATACAATATTTGGTGCACATGTATCACTACATAGTGATAGATCTCGTAAAAGAAATCTTTTGCTTTCTCTTCCCATAGTTGACAGTGATAGAAATGGATGGGTTCGACACAGGCTGGATTCCAGTTCCAATTTATCAAAGGGAAAGGGGTCATATAATAGATAGCATCCATAATATATGCAGACATATAAAAAGACGCAGGTTGCCCCTTTGACTTTGTCGTTTGGTACTCTGCGATCTCCTTGGTTAGGTTATCTGATAAAATCTTACCCCAGTTGAGACTGTAACCCTTGGCTACCTCGTGTATAATTGGCACCCATACCGCGGGGAAATGGGTAGGGCTTTTCCTCCCAAATAGTCTACATAACATCATTGATATATAAACCATATATTTATTTAACGATGTTGTGGCATAAACACCATGGGTATCAACTCTAAATTTTGCTGGAATTCCCCACCATCCTTTGATTATATCTGGATATGTTTGGTCAAATTCTGTACACTCCTTTCTTTGAAATTATTCTACGAATTTAGCATTATAAATATATTTGGAAACAGGGGATAGTTTGTACATTACTTGAATATGTTCTGGCTTGAACGAGCCAACGACGACCTTTTGATGTTTCGTGATACTTTTGGTCTGCACATCGATGTTCATCAGAGCCCAGTTTATCATGTCGTTGTATGGTATGAGCTTCGGCCGTGTAGCTATTTTATGGAGCTCGGCCTCTGCTATATCTCTGAGTTTATTTTCAGTCCTTTCATTTCCAAACTCGTCTGGGCAATTCCTAACTTCATGCTCCAAAATTTCAAAAATCTGCATCCAGGACCGGACCACATCTATAGCATGTGGTGTGGTATCAGATATAACATCCGAATTCGGATTTGAACTTTCACCGGCGTCATCACTCTTTTTCTGAGTTTTCCTGGGTGCCATGATACCTGTGATAAGAAGCGAGTAATTGTTAAAGAAAAGACGGCGTAAGCTTTCTTAGATACAACTTGCTAATTTTCTGAAAGTGAGAAAGAAATTTGAATTAGAAACCTTTATTCGCCTTTAGCCTGCCTTAATTAGACTGTGCTTTCTACGGTCGATAAATTCATTTGCCTTAATGAGAAGAGTACGTCTGGAGATACGCGTCTTACACTATAACATATTTCATTAATCTATCATAAGTGTTGCTAAATAACGACGATTCGAAACCGGGAGTTCGAATGAAATGTCTTTGCAAACTCCCAAAAAGCGAAAATGCGAAAGACTAATTTATATCGTTAACCTTTGTTTAGATGTTAAGTTAATCACACTTAAACACTTAATACTTTCGGAGCTCCGAGTTTCGGGGTTTTTTGGATGAGATGAGTGATATTTCTCCAATTTCAAAAACGTGACTGATTAATCAATATATTAAGTGTGTTTTAAACTTTTAATTAATCGCGATTAGAAGGGATTTCGAGACTTACAGATCGGGATTTTGAGTTGTCGCTTGAATTGACATTCCCGAAAAATAAAGATGTGAAAAGCTTAAATTACTGTTAAAAGGTTTTTAATTATTCTTATTTGTTGAAATAATGTAACTGCAAAGAGTATTCTTTTTATTATTTGATCTTGTTGGCTATTGTAATAGGACCAAATCCCCTTTTGTGGATTGGTCAAATGTTAATTATAATAAGCAGAATAAGAAGTCAGCCCCAGAAGATATTAAAGAAGCCCCAGAATATAATTAAGGTGGTTACAACCACCCAGTGGGAGAAGTCGGCCCTGCCAGTGAAGAGACACTTCACACGTGTCAGTCTAATATAAATAAGGAGGCTAGCGCCTCACTTAGACACACAACTCACTTGCTCATTGAGAGACAAGTTTTGAATCTGCTGCTGGAGAAGAAGGAGAGAGAGAGTGGCGCATATCTGGGAGAGGACTCTCTGTATTAGTTTAAGAGATCTCTTGGCATTGTATTGGCTATCTATATTGTTAGCAACATTTCTTGTCTCTGGTATCGGGATACACAGGTCTGTAGGTTGCCCGAAGAGCGCCTAAGCGCAGCGCATAAAAGGAGTCCTTTTCGGACTTAAAATCAAGCGAGTGGGTAGTTCGTTCTTCAGCGCAAAGGATTCAGCGACAAAGCAGAACAACGATTGATGGGAAATTGCAAAATTAACCGAATCGCGTCAAGTATAGCGCCTAAAGTTTTAAGGAAATGAACGGTCGAAATCCTTCAGCAAGCACTCGTGAAGTTGCGAGGACCGTCGATCGCGAGCAGTTCAAGCGCAGTGTTATTTCGCGAGCTCGGGGTTCGCGAGTTCAAAGGGCAAACCATATCCCGTCGGTTGCGCGAGATTCCGAGTTACGAAAAAGTGTCCGGAGTAAGTCAACCGTCGTTGGCCATCGCGTCTCGGGACTTCGCGAAGGGAGAATGCCAAAGTCTGATACTTCAACCCGCAAGGTCCCGAGTAGTGAAAGGCGCGAGCACCCGGGCCCACAGAAGTGCCGAGAAGATCGGAGCCGTCAGATCCAGAGGGACACGTGGTGCGCGATTAGGCTCCCCGCCTTCTCGCCACTCGCAACATTGAAACATGAGGGCCAGTCTCCTCCCCGCCGCGAGACGCGAAGTGCCGAGGGCACCCAGGACTTGGGCCCACAGTATCGCCCAAGTGTTTTCAGCCGTCCGATCAAAGCGGACACCTAGCGCGTGATTAAGCTTCCCGCCTTCTCGCCCATCGCGGTTTCAACGCGCAAAAAAAAGTTCCATCATGTCCCAATACGCGAAGAAGCGAGAGCATTCAGGATCCGGGCCCACCGCAGCACCGGATGAGTTTAGAACCGGCACATTTGAAGGACGCGTGGCACCAGATCAAGCTGTCTCGCCCTATCGCTCTTCGCGATTCCAAGGAGCAAGGAGCAGCCCTTACATGCTCGCGAACGCCGAAAACCGCCATGGGAACAGGCACAGGGTCACAGCCCGCAGTCACTGAAGAAAGAAAAGAGCTGCGCGAAAAGGCCAACGGCGCCGAGTTTCAGAGAGGCCCGTCACAACCTTCAGTTGCCATCGGACCGGACCTCGATCGAGGTCTTCGTTTGGAATAAATGAAAGCAAAAAGAGGTGGTTGAAACCTCTCTTCGTTCATTAACTGTGAAGTATGGAGGGTCTGGTGAGCGGTCCGCTCAAGAGGGTCCTGTGTTNTCGATCGAGGTCTTCGTTTGGAATAAATGAAAGCAAAAAGAGGTGGTTGAAACCTCTCTTCGTTCATTAACTGTGAAGTATGGAGGGTCTGGTGAGCGGTCCGCTCAAGAGGGTCCTGTGTACCCTTTCTTGCAGAAAGGCCATGCCAAGTCTTCGACTAGCCGGAGGAGGTCTGCACACGCTAAAACAACATTTACTGGCTCATCTACTCCTCCTACAGGAGCCAGCGCAGTTAAGGAGGAATCTGACAGAGAAGTCCCATCCGGATTCGGCTGAAGGGACACAGAACCACCTTGGGCGGCGAGCACGCCTCTGTTAGGCAAATTTTCCTGAGTATATAAACTCAGTCTTTGTATTTTGTATGGGTCGATGGTAGAGCAAAGCTCCCGATTGTAAAAGTTTTAACAGATATCTTAGCTCTGGTTATGCATCTGTATGTAAGACTTCTTGTTTAATTGCAGACAATCTTTCTTTTCATCTTACACTACGAGAGTTCGTGATCAACTGATTCGCACGGATTGTGGCATTTATGTTATGATAAAGGATTTATTGTGGCATTATTGTTCTCTCTGGTTTTCTACGTTTGAGCGTAAGAAGATCTTGCGTTTAGATGTTTTCTTCCCTAGTCTGTTAGGAACCTGATGTTCAGAACAGACCTTTGCACTTCTCTGATACAAGTCTTCCCCCTACTCACCCTTACTACAACTCACTGTCTGAAGTTACCTAAGACCTCACTTGCGCATGCCTGCCTGGCCTACTTTCAGAGTTGGAACCACATCGTTTGAGTTTATCTCCATTCGATCACCCAATTAAACAAATCGTGACATTAAACTGATGGGTGTCGGGCTCTGCTCCTGCAAGCAATCCAGGAGTGACCTCCGACGCTAACATTTCTAGCGCCGTTGCCGGGGACGAAATTGAAGATTTTCCCTGGGTAGAACGGCATTGAGCCTCTAAATCCGAAGGTGCATCGGATTATCGGAGCCTTTCAAGATTGCTAATTTGCACCTGGCGACTCCATTGTGACGACCCCGCTGGGGAGGACCTGCTCTGTTAATTGTGGCTTTCAGAGGCAGGCATATGCGGTCTCATCCACAGCTGCCTCTAGCTACGCCTGAAGCAAATCCAGAGGTGGTGCTCAGAAAGGGAAAGGCCTCTGAAGGAGAAATTTCCATTGCTGAACCAGGCCATCCGCTATCCCCTTCTGTAGAAACTCCATTTTCTTCTCCTCAGCCTTCCAGCAGACCGTTTTCTGAAGTTTCCCGCTTCCTGATTTTCGGGAGTGTTCCTGCTGAGTTTTCCCCTCCTGAGCTGGGATTGGAGGGAGAAACCCTTGTCACTCCCCTCTCATTTGAAGCTGTTTATGGGCGAAGACCCCTAACCGCAGGAGATTTCCCTACGCCTAGCTTAACCACTCCTGTGCAAAGAGGAGCGCCTGCCGACCTGAGTTCGTTAGCCTCCGCCTTAAATCCTCTCTTGTTCTCCACTCCACTTCGGGACTCATTCCCAGCGACCCCTTCGCGAACTCCTTCTCCTCCGAGCTCTCCTCCACCCAATATTCCTATGGCTGGTGCTAATCCCCCTCCGAATAGAATGGACGCCATAGTTGTTGCGAGGTATGCTCCCCTGATCTTACCTCATCCTGTGAATCCTCTTCCTGCTGGGGATTACTTGAAATACATGCCCAAGTTCACTGGGGAAGGAGACATAACTGCCGAAGAGCAACTGGTTGCTTTCTACAGTTATGCAGACAACCTCAACATTGAAAATGAAGATGTCTNNNNAAAATCCCTGCCGAGATAAAGCCTTCAGAAGCCTCTGCCAAAATTTCTTATGCTAGTGCGTTTGGCCCCGATTTCTGCCTGTTATTGAGAGAAAGAAGAGCCACCTCCTTTGCTCAAATGCAAGATGCGGCCATAGAAGTGGAATCCAATGTATTAGCAACTGACAGACTAAGGAGCAAGGCCGATGAAAACAGAAGAAGGGGAAGATCCGAAGCCTCAATTTCTGGCTCATCGGTGCCCCACCCTCAAGTGGATGAGCTGACCAAAATGGTGAAGTCTCTATCTACAGAGATGGAGAGAATGAGGGTGGAAGGGAGGCAAGCATACAAGGGCCCTCAAGACGCTGAAAACAAAGGAGGTTTCAGGAGGTCGAACAATTTTACTCCCCCGAATGTGCAAAGAGAGAGGGGAAAAGACAGAGAAGACCAGAAAATTCAGGCCCCTTTCCAAAACAATTTTGTGGCCGAGGGGGAAGAAGGGGAATCAGATGAACTTGATCCTGAAATCCACTATGTCGAAGACACTCCTCCTTTCCTTATCTTACTCAATCAGCATACGAGGAGTCTCGTATGGACAGTCAGCTAAATGAGCTGAGCAAGGGAGACAAGACCACCAG
>JASDQU010263308.1:0-15399 GCA_032191745.1 Picea mariana | reverse complement strand
TTGATTAAGACTGTGCACCAACTCCTGTGATAAAATGGTGTCCTTCCCCATTCCTAAAATTGCATCCTTCCCAACTAAAATAGAGTGTCTCGAGCCCAGGTTCCAAGCCATTCACTGTAATATCACTGGTAACATATTCAATATATTTTTCCATGTCTGTGACCCATAGGGTGTAATTTAAGCTGTTGATGTCAACCATGACAGCATCGACCCATGTGGGAAGTACTTGTCTTTGATCACCCTTTTCCATATGCCTGTCTTCATCAAAGCTCGCCATAAAGTATTTTTCGCCAATTCCCTGTAGAAAACGAGGATGTTCTGCAGACCCCATCCTCCATAAAGTTTTGGTTTTGTAATTGATTCCCACTTGCTTAAATGATAACTCAGTTTGTTCTTATTTCCCAACTAGAGGAAGGAAATCATCATTTTTTGAATTCTGTGGAGAATCGAGATCAGTATATGAGCTAGAGTCATCCAATAGACTGCTTGGCTCTCTAATACTGCTTTTATCAACACAAAGCATCCACCCAAGGAGAGCCATCTATTACATCATTGATTAATCCAGGATTCAAACTTTTCAAAAAGCCATTGCCAGTCCTCCACCTTATAACTATCTGGTTTCATAAAATACCCCAGATATCTTGATCCTATAAAAATTTATTTGAAGGAAAATTGGTATAAGTCTTTTAAAAGAGTGAGAGTTTCTGGAGGAACTCCGAAATGAATAAAATAATGCTTTTGAACATTAATCACCAATCCCAAAGCTCGATAGAAAACTTGGAGAATGTTTTGAATTTTCTCCCATTCTGCGAATGATGCTTTCAACATTATAAGAATTTTATCCACAGAAAGTAAGTGTAGAACCTTTATCAATTTGGAAACTTTTATCCCCATGAGACCTCCATCTATTTGTGCATTCTTTAAAGAAAGGATGAGACCTTCCATTACCAAAATGAATAGAAGAGGTGACAGTGGACATCCCTGTCTAAGTCCTTTGCTGCTTTGAAAAAAGTTGGTTGCCTCTCCATTTATCAAAATGGCATATGTTGTAGAAGTTACACAGGCCATAATCCAATTTGTTGTTGGCAACCTGAAGCCACATTGAAGAATTATTAACCTCAAAAAATCCCAATTGGTATAGTCATAGGCCTTTTTTAAGACAAGATTCAGGATAATAGCTTGTAGCTTTTTTGTTTAATGCTGTGAATACACTCCTGTGCAGTACTGATAACATCTAAAATTTATCTTCCTTTGATAAAACCCATTTGTTCTTATGATAGTGTTCGAGACAGGTTTGGTCTAATTCTCTTCGCTATAACTTTAGCAATGATCTTGTAACATAAGTTACAGAGTGAAAGTGGGTGGAAATCGGAGAAAGAAGAGGGTCTATTAACTTTGGGAATCAATGTCAAGAAAGTTGAGTGGAGCGATATGATAACCTCCCCTCTGATTCTTGTTTCCTCAACCATATCGGTCAAATCCTGTCCAACTAACTCAAAGAATTTTAAGAAAAATTCTATAGTCCATCCATCTGGCCCCAGACTTTTGTCCTTTGCAAAACCCCTTAGTACCTCAAGGACTTCATCCCTCATACATGACTTTTCTAGAAATTGAACCTTTGTCTCAATCACAAAATTTGGAAACAACCTAACTGAGTTGATCTGATCCCCAATGTTGTTCTGACCTGTATCACTAAAGAAGGATTTAAAGAACTTGTTTGCTTCTTCCTTTATGGCCGCCTGTCCTATATGGATCCCCCCTACTTCATCCTTTATCTCCCAGATGTATTTTTTATTTCTCCTATAGCTTGCAAAGCGATGGAAATACTTAGCATTTTTATCTCCACATTTAATCCATATTGCCCTACTCTTTTGACGCCAACTTTCTTCCTCAACCATTAGTAATTTCTTTCGTTCAGCCTCAAGAGTATACTTTAACTAATCAAAGTCATCATAGTGTATACCATGTGTCTTCTGTATGTAAATGTTAGTAATCGCCTCTTCAATCTTTCCCAATTATATATGTTCTTTTAGGCGTTTTTCCTTAGACCATAACTTAACCCAATATTTTAAAATGGAGAGTTTCCCTACTAGTATCCTTTAGGCTCCATTAAATTGTTGAAACTACAAATCATTCCATACTTCCTGAACCATCACAGTGAAAGAATCTTCTCTAAGCCAGAATGGATTTAGCTTGAATGGATAAGCAACCATTAGAATCCCAACACCCAATTGAAGAAAAAATGGGGCATGATAATACATATAGGGATATTCCACCCATGTCCTATACCTCAGAGTAGATGTGATGAGGTCCTCTGCCATGTAGATCTGATCTAGTTGTTTTTCAATACCATCCTCACCAGACCTACCATTTCACCACGTTGGAACCACCTCGGGAGGGAGAACATCCACTAATTTTTTTTTTTGTAATTAGAGATTTAAAAAAACCCGCCAAAGAGTCTACCAGTTTTGACTACCCCCATACCTCCTCCGTGGAATTTGTGAAGTTCATATCACCTACTATAATTAGATCCTTGTGTGCTAATAATCCTTTATCGTCCATTGTTTCCTAGAAACATTTTGGATTTCAACAAGGGCCATATACATTCAGGAGATAGATCTTCCTATTATCCATTAAATTTGTTCCTGAAAAAAAAATACCACCGTTGCTTAGAACGGGATCTAAAACAAAATAATTTGGATCCCACGATGCCAGGAGACCACCAGAAGTCCCCACAGCAATAAATACACAAATCATCAAGTCAGGTCTGAGAATAAACATAAAGTTTCTTTCCTTTTCCGCAACCACCATAGTTTCTTGTAGGAAAATTATATTTGAGGAAGTTTTTGATAAAATTCTATGAAGGGAGGCCAATTTTAGGGATCCTCCTACCCCTCTGATATTGAGGGAGAGGAGGATCATGATTTATCCCTCACCAGGGATTTCATGCCTCTAAGCGTCCCTTGATCATTGTTAGTATTAATATGTGTAGCAGTTGAAGAATTACTTGTCCCCTCCTTTCTACGGGCACTCCTTGTTTTGACAGGTGACATTTCATACCCCAAACCCCTTGACCATGCAGGGCCAGCTTCTTTGAGATACCCTTCCCCCTGAGAAACCTTAGAATCCCCACTAGCTAAAGGTCTATCCACAGTATCTTTGCCCAAAAAGGTTGGAATCGGGATAGGGCTTATATTCCGATTAAGGGTGGGTACTAAATATGTTAGCATACTGTCCAATGAAGAATCGTTGAAGGTCAATTCACTATAACCCGGGATGGTCATTGGGTTGTCCACATTCTCAAGTACGGTATTAAAATTGGAAACCTCCCCACAAGAAGATACATTCTCATGAGTAGGCAACGTTCTATCAACAACTAAACCAATAATCTCAGGTTTTGTATTCAGAGTCTTTCCTTTATCTAAATCAGGCGGTAGTGACTGTTCCGGGGAGAGAATACTATTTAGGTGTTCACGCTCCTATGTAGTTAATGAAAAATACATCTTGGGGAAATACTATTTTAACTTACCAATAAATGTGTGGTCTAGCGTAATAACATTGTCTTCATAACTCAACCTCGGATACTCCACTGGGTCTTGTGCTTCCTCCAAAGGAGTGACACGGTCGCCTAGCATTTAATCCGTTGAATCTTTTTCAACCAAAGAGCCAAATATATTTGGACATTCCTTCCTCAGGTGACTGGTACTTCTACATACTATGCAACGTAAAGGTAGGCCCAAATAGTCCAACCTCTGGACAAATAAAAGACCCCTCCATTCAATATCTAGCACTTCCAGGAGCCCCACATGAACATCCACTTCAACAAGAACCTTAGCTATTCTTGTATCCAGTGATTGTAATGTTGCTTCATCAACTTTTATGAAACGTCCTATGGAGTTTCCAACTGCCTCCAGAGCTTTCGAATTCCACATCTGCAATGGTAGGCCCAGAAGGAGCACCCATAAGTGTCAGAAACTGAAATATTCTGTCACCAGGTTGAAACTCAAGAGCCACCTTTTTAACATCATGCTCCCTCCATTGTAGCCCCAAAAACTTTGAAGTATCATTTAAGAGTCCTCCAGGCACTTAAAAACAAAACCCATCCACCCTCTCAATGAGGATAACACCTCAGAGGAATAGCCAAGCAAAGGTTCCCAATTTTTTAGAACCCAATCCTCAAGTGGAATTAAGCACCGAGACTTATAATCCAACCTCCCAACTAAAGCGCAAAGCGCCAAGTTGCAGGACTCTTCTAGTCCTATATCCATGCCTAAGACCAATTTACAGTTTATCCTTTTAGGTCTCCACACCTTCGTCGACCGCTTAACTCAACACCTCTTCTCTTTTAAACCTTCGCCTACTAGAACTTCACCAATATTAGGGGATGCTACCACCTTATTCCTCCTCGCCAATCCTCCGATCCACTGAGCCTTACTAGAAGACAGGAAAACCGCAGTATCCTCTCTTGGTATATCTTCTCTACCTTGCGTGTTTTTTGTCTCTGGTAGTCTAACAGACTGGGAAAATGGAATGGAAACGTTAGATCGAGTGTTTGTTATGTCTTTTGTATTAAACTTTGCATTAAAATTCTCGTCAATATGATGACCACTTCCTTTACTACTGCACATTGCATCAACCGAGGAAAATAAACCCGACCTCTTCCAGATCTCCTCGTCAACTGCACCCATGAGTGCGCTAACCTCACACTCCATTATAGAAGTTTTGGGTTATTGTTATCACCTGCCACCTCAATATTAGTTAAGTCTATTTGCAGGGAGGTCTTGTTGGAGTTAATTTGCCCCGGGATTCAGACAATAATAACTAAAAGGTGAGTTGACAGGGTCGCTAGAACCGTGGACAGAAGCCAGCTTGTAGGCACTCTTTTCTAGGATAGACCTAACACCAACTAAACTCCATCGTCACTAGTTACGAAGGATCAGATGTGTAGTTCTTAGTGGAAGCTTGTCAGTGAAAACCGCTAATGACAGCGCCAAAGTTAGTGGAAACTTATGCCAAGAAAAACCACCTCACAATGAGGGTATTAAAGAAGAAGGTGTAGGCTATCTCCCTAGACGTTGCAGGTCAGATGCCATGAAACCTACAACTCGAACTCGTCTTCCCATGTGAGCTTCTTAGTCAAGACTAAGATGAATAAAAAAATCCCAATCAAACATTAGCAAAGTTTGATTATTGTGTAAAAACACTTTATAACTTAACAAAATGTTCTTCAAATATTGCACTTTTATTGTATAATAATATTAATATTTTGTTTTATCCAACTATTTATCACTTAATTTATTTTCTCATATTGTTAATTATTATTTTTTTAATTAAATATTCATTAATTAATAATTTATATAGATTTAAGAAATAAAAATATCATGAACTACACTTCATTTAAAAAAGGAAAGCTATTATTAATGTGGAACTACATTTCATTATAAGGATATATCATTATAAAATCATGAACATAACAAAACTTTGGCACATTATAGTAATATTAATATTTTGTTTTAGGGCAGTTATTTATCACTTAATTTGTTTATTCATAAATATTATTAATTAAATTTTTTTTTTTTTAAATTAAATTTTTATTAATTAATAATTTATATAAATTTAAGAAATAAAAAATCATAAACTTAATTTCATAAAAAAATTAAGCTATTATTAATGTGGAAGTGCATTTCATTATAATAACCACATGTAATAAGTCACATATTTATGACAGGACAAATGGGTCTTAACATTATAATAACAACATGTAATAAATCACATATTTATGATACCAACATATAATAAATCACATAATTATGAGAGGACAAAATGGGCCAATGAAAGTCACATATTGAATTATAGGCCCCACCAAGGTTTGTTTTATGAAAAATGTGGTTTGCACATACTCATAAAGGAGTCATTATTAAGTTGTTGAGTTGTCATATTGTTGAGTTGTCATATTTGTTAAAAGTTTGTAGTTTAAATGTTTTACATTTTGATTTTTTCTTGGTCATAATTTTCGATCTATTTTGTTCAAAATCTCATCATAAATAATCTATTGATGTCTTAAAAAATTTAATTTAAACAATAAAAATGAATGATTTCTCCCAGATTTATATCGTCATATTCTGATAAAAAATATCAAAATGTAGAATGTTTAGACAACACCATTTGTTAAGTCATAGAAGGTGGTTACACATAAAAGTGTGTAAACTACGTCCCACCTTTTGATAAGTGGTGGATACCATTACTAGAATTTGACTAGAAAAATGAATATCATGGGGCATTTTGACCATAAAATATAGTTAAATATTTTTGTTACACATCTTTCATGAAGAGCAACTTAACTATTTAAATGCATTTTTAAAGGGTACAAAATCTTGTAAAATGCCATTATACTACCGATACTAGTAAAATGCACCTTACATAACAATGTGTTATATATCGATATTAAACTATTACATAGCATTATACTATATATTTGTGTTTCTGTATTATACTATGTAGTTATCAAACAACTCTTCCATTTATTTTAATTTTTTTCAAGTAAGAATCTATATATTACCTTTCATGGAGCAAAATTACAGTATCATCTAGGATATCAGGGAATCGTTTGTGTTGAATTGCCCCGAAGGGAAACCAATTCATCCAAGCTCATGTCTCTGTAAGCAAGTGGAAAATTTAAACAACATTTTCTAAATCGCCTCATAAGGAAACCAATTCGAACAGACCATTCATACAAACTATAAGACAAAAAAGACTATCTCTTGATAGACAAAAAAAATTGTCTGTGCTAAACTCTAATGGTCTAAGAGGAATCTTCCAAAAAACATTAACAATTGATAGAGTAAGACATGCATGGTGACACTTGTGCACCTGACGAGGCTCATGGTATTTGACATTCGTGCTTGTCCACTTCATTCTCGGCATCCATCTAGATAGCTGGAGAAAGAATCACCTCTGAAGTAGTTGGGGCATTGGTGGCCAGTTCTAGAGCATGTAGAGAGCGGAGAAGGGTCGCAAGTAGAGATTCAATTTTCTCTGCGGGTTGGTCCAATATTGCCTCTGAATATTGTACAAGAAGCACAATCTGAGAAAAGATTGATCTGGCTTGGAGGCTCTTCCCATTGATCTGGGAACTCCTCCAGAGAAGGCAAAGGGATAGAGGGTGGAAAGCGGACATAGGGTGGCAACGAGGGGATAGAGGGTGGTGGCGAGGGGGTGGAGGGTGGTGTACTCACTAGGAAGACCAAAGTTGGATGTGAAGATGAGGTTATATCCTGGATTGGGCTAGGAGCATAGCCCAAAGAGTTTTCATGGAGATCAAACCACTCCACATGGCATTCCCATGGAAAAGACAGAGGCGAAAGAACACTCTGACCTAGGGAGGATTGGACGGAGGAAGAGGGCGAGGAGCTGGGTGACGGAGCATGGAAAGGTGGGTGTCGGCTGGCCATCGCCACTTTATTTTGGAGCCAGAGAGGTCCTCTCTTTGGCTTCCCGTGGAGCCGAGGCATAGCCAACTATGAGTGAGGATAAGCAGGAGACGAGAGTAGGCAAACGAAAGTGAAAACCAGGGAGATTGACAAAGTGCATGGGCAATAGACATGAAAGAAGGAATAGTGAAAGGGTTGTCGAGGAGTGTAACCATAATAAGAAAGTTGGAGGAGAAGATCACACGCACGCAGAGGTGACATCCAGCGTCGTTCCTTCATTGCAAGGACAAAAAAACTAGAGGAGGCACGTTGGGGTAGTTTGTTAGGAGCTTACATCAGTGAAGGCATTCAATACGCATCGGGGGGTGATAAAGGAAGGGGGGAGGTTGCATGTGTTGGTCACGTGGTCTGTGTAGAGGTGGAAAGCGTTTTCTTCTCCCATCGACACGTGGAACCTACTGACACCCCATCTTGGGGGCTATCAATGCCGAGAGCTCGAGAAATACAATCCTAGAGGATAGGATGATCATTGTGGGTGGGGGATGTGCAGATAATATCTAGTCTGTCTAGAGCCACCCCAATATTGACTAACTTGTCGGTTATCTGATTAGCTCTTCGTCGAACATACAAAGGAATAAGGGTTGAGTGAGGCCTAATGAGAGATGAAATGGCACTGAGTCTAGTGGTAATATGCCAGTAGGGGGAGATTTTGTCCAGGTCAGCCCCGTCAAGAATTTTGGCAAATAGGCTGAGAATTATTTGAGATTCCCCTTTGACAATCAGCTTATGGTGATCGTATTCTTGAGTAAGCTGCAGTCCTTTCATGAGTCCCTAGAGCTCAACTGCATTTTTTGTGTTGTGTCCAATGTTACCATTAATAATAAGCATGATGGTTCCTTGGTTGTTGTGGAGAACCATTCTGAAGCCAACAGGGCCCAGAATGCCTTTGGAGGCCGCATCAAAATTTAACTTGAAAAAACCTGGAGTTGGAGGGGACCAATGTGAAGGACTTCCTGTGGTTTGGGGTCTTTGAAGTTTCTTGGAAGCATGAGGGTTGAATTTGATGTTTCAGCTATCCAGGATGTGCTTTTCTTGGGGAGGACATGAAAAATCCTCAACTTTCCAAGGCTGCAGGTGGATGGTTTCTCTGATGTTCTTGTGTATGTGTTTCCAAATTGTTTTCCAAGCAAGATGAGATGAATGGAAGATCCTCCTGTTGCATTCTTTCTATATCTACAAGAGGATGAAACCTAGAAGTATTTGCCAGATGTGGTTGAGGATGGGAGAATGAAAAGTCGAGTCTCTCCATCCTTCTATGGTTTCACTGAGGCCTTCTTGATTACGGTCTGTTATGCACATTATTATCGTGCATTGGTCCCAAATTTGTGAACTATCGGAGTAGAGATTTATCAGGTGATTTTGAGATTCTGAGTTTTCCAAGAAGAGAGGGAAAATGGAGGGCCTGACAAAACCTCTTTTTGTGAGATTGTCCCAGGTGAGGATACCTTTATGTGCAACAAGCCAGAAGAGCATGCTAATTTTCCACCAGTGCTTAGTCATCCATATTTTCGTGCAAACTTTCTCTTGGGGGAAAAGGTGAAAGGTTATATTTATTTGATAAGCTTATTTAATGGTGAAGGTGCCCCTCGAGGAGTGCCCCCATCTTAGGATGTCCTCTCCTTATAGAATTTGAATTTTCCTAGAGATGGTTAGCTTGTGCCAAGGCTGAAGATCCGCGTGCGCTGGAATGTGGAGTTTTGTACGGGTGGACTTCCAATGATGCCATGTAGCCCCATGAGGGTCCTCTTGCTAGAATTTGAATTTTCCTGGAGATGGTCAGCTCATGCCAAGGCTAAAGATCCACATGCACTGGAATGTGGAGTTTTGTACGGGTGGACTTCCAATGATGCCATGTAGCCCCATGAGGGTCCTCTTGCCAATAGTCTGTGACTGTTATTAGACCAGTCTATGTGGTAGTGGAAATAATTTTTTCTTCCATAGAATCATGTGCTAGAGAAGGCCATTGGTGCCAAGAGTCATACCAAAAGGAAGTTTTTCTTCCATTACGCACTTCCCAAAAAGCATGATCTGCAATTAGGGAGTGGGTTTCCTTTGCGGAATTCAAGATCAAAGAGACTAGATTGTTTTCATTCCATGTGATTAGTTTCTTTTGTGCAATGTTTGGAGCGTATTTCTTTCTCCAAATTCGGGCCCAGAGGTATTTGGGGCGCTTAAGCCACCTCCACTAGATCTTATCACTAAGAAATTTATTGAGAGTGGTTGGGTCCTATAAGCCAAGACCTCCTTTTAATTTTGGTTTGAAAATCTTGTCCCAGCTGATCAAAGATATTTTTCAGTCATTCTTATCCCCCTTCCAAAGAAAGTTTCTTTGTAAGGTTTTGATGGCAGTTAAAATGTAGCTGGGAGCTGCCAACGCTAAGAAGGAATAGATGGGCATGGTTTAAAGGGTAGACTTGAAAAGGACGAGGTGAATGGGAAGGTTGAGCGAGCGAAAAGTCCAAGAGGAGAGTCTTTTATCCAGGGAGGAAAGGAGACCCTCCCAAGAGCTATTCTGGAGAGATTTTTTTATAAGGGGAATGCCAAGGTATTTGGATGGAAGGGAGATATGTGTGAAGCCCAGGATATTGGTAATGTGAAGTTAGACAACGATCGGCATGTTAAAGACAAATATCTTGGATTTTTCTCTCTTAATGTCCATTCCTGAGGCTTCACAAAAAGTTTGAAGAGTAAAGAGGATTCTAAGTGCTTCTCGGACAGTAGGGGAGCGCAACGTTAAGGTGTCATCAACAAACTAGATGTGGGAAACTGGGGGATCATTTCCATGTAGGGGGAGTCCAGTTAGGTATCTGTCAGCTATAGATTCTTTAATGAAGTTTCTCAACCCTTCTACCGTGATAATGAAAAGGAAGGGGGATAAGGGATCCCCTTTCCATATTCTGTAAGAAGGTGAGAAAGGGTGGGATAGAACACCATTTATCAGTATAGAGAAGAAAGCAGAGGAAGTGAGATTTAGAATTTAGTCTACACAATCAGGAGCAAAGAAAAAGCAAGAAGAACAGATTTCATGTAAGCCCAACTTAATTTATCAAAGGATTTAGAGATATCTAGCTTTAGTAACATACCTAGAGTGCTCATACTTTGGAGGGAATGTATGACTTCATGAGAAAGGATGACACTATTGAGAATTTACCTGCCTTCAACATATCCTGACTGTTCAAGATAAATGATGAAGGGAATGAGGGGCTTGAGGCATCGAGTAATCACTTTTTTTAACAGCTTATAGATTACATTGTAGAGAGTAGATGGTATGAACTTCTTGGGATGAGTGATTCGTTCTTATTTAGGTATAAGGGTGAAGAAAGTGGCATTGAGAGTTGGGAGAACTTGACCAGAGATACGAGAGTCCTCAATGATTTCCCATACTTCCTCCTATATCATGGGCCACTAGAAGTGGAAAAATTTCATCGTGAAGTCGTCCGAACCTGGAGCTTTACCTTTAGGAGCGTCTTGCAGTGATAGGTCTAATTATTCAATCATAATTGGTCTTAAAAAGGATTCATTCTTCTCTTGAGTTATGATGTCTGGAATGTGTTGAGTGATCTTTTCTATTACAAGAGATCTGTCACCAGCGAGCTCAGACAATAGGTCTTGGTAGTATGAGACCAGTTCGTGCTCAAGATCTTCATGTTTTTGGAGAATTTGACCTTTCTCCGTGACTAAGTGAGTGATTCGATTGATGTGCCTCCATTGGATCGTTGCTCAGTGGAAGATATTGGTATTTTGTTCCCCCTCTTGAAGCCATTGTATTTGGGAATTTTTCCTCCACATAACTTCCTCTTGAGTCTGCCTTTCCTCCAATTACTGTTTGACTAGAGTTTCATGCTCTTTGAGTTAATCCGTGAGACCCTAATTCTTGATTTGGATCTGGAGGAGCTTCATTTGATCATTTAGATTCCTTTGGTCTTCAAAAATGTTCCCAAAGTTTTGTTTGTTCCAAAGCTTGAGGCGTTGCTTAACATTTTTTAATCTTTGTTGAAATCGAAACATTTTGGAACCGTTTGGGATGGTCGCTTCCTTCCACCAAGTTGGGGGAATGGCTTGTAAATCTAGATGAATGAGCTAGAATCGCTCAAATCTGAAGGGCTTGCACCCTTGGGAACCTCAAATGTCCAGTGAGAGCTGGATAGGCCAGTGATTAGATCCAAAGGTATCTAGGATATTGGCTTCCAATGAGAGGCCATCCATCAAGAGGGATTCTGATATGAGGAAGCGATCAAGGCAGCACACCACCTGTTGGGACCATGAGCATCGGTTCGTCCAGGTAAAGAGGTCATTTTGCATTTTTAGATCTATGCAATAGAGCTTATCAATTAATGATTGAAAGTTCCTGCATTCCCCCTCAAGTCTTTGAGTCCCCCCTCTTTTCTCTTCTAGGTTGCAAACCATCTTGAATTCATCACCCAATATTCATCTATGATCAGTAGTGAGAGTAGCCAACCATTCCATATTTTGAATGAAGTTTATCTTATCCCCCTGAGTAGCTGGGCCATAAACATTTATAAGGTAGATCGGCTTATTGGAGCTAATGATCCTGTATTCCACAAATATTGTCCATCTGGTGGTGAAGAAATTTTCCAAAAACACAATGCTAGGGTTCCATATAATGGAAAAACCACCAATCGTGCCTATGGAATTGATGGTCATCATTTTCCCATGTTTCCATCATATCAAGAGAATTTGAGTCATTTCTTCTCCTACACATTTTGTTTCTTGAAGTAAAAGAATGTCGGGTTGTTCTGCTATGATAAGATCTCATAGAAGCCTTTTCTTGCTATGACTGTTGAGACCCTGCATATTCCAAGAGATAAGCTTCATGATGAGGATGGGGAAGGGAGAGGGGGTAAGCTATCAGAGATAAGATGTATCTTACCTGATTTTACCATGAAATGACTGATTCCTGTATGAGATTTTGGGTAGATTTTATTCCTTTTTTCTTTTCCTCCTTCTGAGGCTTGCATTGCTCTTCTTATTGGATGCCCAAGATGCCCAAGCCCGAGATAGATTTGGTTGCAAAACTTGCTAAGGATTTTAGGAATACCTTATGAAATTTGCGCAACTGATCCAAAGGGATGGTGTATAGTTCCTTCTTGGAATAATCTTGTTCTAAATGTTCCAAGTCTATTCTCTCGAGATCGTGTTCATCTAGGTCCATTTTGGTATCACCTTCTTCGATGTTGGATGCATCTCCATACTTATCCTAGGAAGGGGAATAGGGATGGATATGATCCAAGACAGGGGTGCTTGTTGTTGTGCCTTTTGTGTTGTTGTGGGTTGTAGTTTCTTGAAGAGGTATCTGCGGCTCATCCATGTCTTCTGGAATTTGTTGAAGGACATCAAAGGAGTTGTTGGAAGGTGGTTCCTTGTTAGCAGTTTGCATCATTTTCTTGGCGGTTTGGTGTAATCGTCTAGCCACATGGGTGAAGTTGTCTCTTGATTTAATTGCTTCAGGGTTATCGGCCTTGCCCACGTTGTTCAGAGGACAATATCTGAATAGATGCCCATGTTTGTGGAATTTTCTACGCCGAAAGGGTATGTGCTCATAGTCAATACTTTGAGATCATTCCTCATCATGATATTCAAGGGCTATGGAGCATGGGAGGGGCTTTGAGATATTGAGGTAGAAACAGATGCGAGCAAAAGAGGTATACCTTTTCTACTTGGTTGCCTCTGAGGACTTGACATAAACCCCAATGGTGTTTCCTATGCCCACCAGAACTCTTGTGGCAAGGAATATAGACGGATCTATATTGGTGCATGTGCAAAGTCTTCTTTTTCCAAGCTGAATTTGTCCATACAGAAGGGCGGAAAGAGGCCGACTGAGTTGAAAAAATATGGTTCTCCATCAAATATGAAGTTTTGATCTTCTAGGTTATGGAATATGATGGTGAAGAAGCCCTTGGAGCCTAGTTGTAGGTCATAGTGTCCTTTGGGATTCCACTAGTGGTGTATCCATTTGTCGAGCTCTTGTTCAGAGGGTCAGAGGCCTAGGAATTTTCCCACCAACGCATAGTCCCTCATGTATTTCTTCTGTTCCTCGATTCTGGGCATGTTGATCACCTACTTTGATGCTAACGGTGCCTGAGGGATGCATTTCCCAGGTTCCCAAGGATGATTTGTTTTCATTTGAACTGGTCCATTATCAATCTCCATTTCTTTTCCCTTAGATGCGCCTTCAAAGAATATTTGCGAGCGTTGGTTTGGTGGTGGTTCAAAGAAAGGTCGGCGGAAGCCCCTGCCCTGTATGTTCCTGCACCACTGCTTGACTGTAAGAGGCACCTTGCAACCCTCCTTCGTTTGGAATCATGGATTGCCCCACTTGGGGCAATGAAAGGATGCAGAGAGCCACATGGATAAAACCCTAAACCCTATTGTTTTTCCTCAACCCTGACTCGAGTATTCTTGAAACATACGACCCAAATAACTCTTCCATTAAAATAAATAGAAAAATTATTTAAATTAGTGATTTTCCCTAGTTAATCTATTATTTTTCCATTCTTCTCTATGGTTTGGTATTCAATACTCATAATTTTTTGCACTGAGGATCTATAAATTTTAATGGAAAAGGTGTTCATTACCACATTGCAGGAGTTTAACAACTTGGATAGTGAGGGAGTGGAGATGTGAATGTGATTTGTGTACAGATTATGTTCAATGATAGAATTTCTCATTAGTAGGCTACATCGTTTGAATGGATTGGAGAGTGAGAGAGTAAATGGCTTCCGTGAACATTATGTTCATTTCAACATAAACAATAATTGTGCATTTGGCATAAAAAAAAGTCTACAACAATTGATTAGTAGTAAACGTTGGAAGTGGCCTGGCATATATTTAGGTATACAAAGACTAACTTCATCCATATGCATTCAAATATCAATCAATTTGCTAAATAAAAAATGTCGATTATAATTTTTTTGTATAGGATTTATTACTCATTGACTTAATTAATGTTTATTTTGCAATTCTAATAATTCACATAGTGATTAATACATTTTTTTGTTATCATGTTACGTACTTTAGTTCTAAAAATGATCTCACATACAAGATATCCAAGAATACCTTAGAAAATATCATTTATTTGATTATATAAAAATACCCTTAAGGTAGGGAAACACCTTACAATGATCCTTATATGGAAGGAATCCACTCTTGTTCTCTTCCCTCTTAAGGTTGGGTGACCTCTCAGTGAGCTAAGATCCAAATACAATAAACTCCACTCCCCTTAGAAAAGTGTTAACCTCAACACTTTGTTAAGAACCAAATATCAATATAGCATAGAAAAACCTCAGAAAAAGTACTCAATGCCTTGAAAAAGAGATAATTTCAGATAATAAGCCTCTTCGAGGGGGAAACCTCATTTTACCCCAATTAAATGTTCAAGTACAGGATGATTCAAAATGAAAATGTCTCCTTCGTATATATAGGAGACTAGGAGGTATAATTACAACTAATGGCCTAAAGCCGACATAAATAAAATAACATTACTAATATAATATGCCCCAATTAAGGGGTAATGAGCCAATATTAGGGATTAACATGCCCCTCCCCTTGAGACAAGTGTTGTCCACAACGCTTGAGTAAATCTGGATACTTCTGTATAAAAGACTCATCTTCCCAAGTGGAATCTTCAGCGAGTAGTTTCCTCCATTTAATGAGATAGTTTGAAATGGATCTATTCCTCAGCTGGCGAATTCTTGTGTCAGTGATGGCTTCAGGCTCCAATATGATTTTTCCCTCCTCGTCAAGTTCTGGCAATATAGTTTGAACTGGGATCTTGTTGCCTATAATCTTCTTTAATCATGAAACATGGAAAACTGGGTGTACTCGTGAAGATGCAGGCAGCTCCAATTTGTAAGCCATAGTACCAATCTTTTGCAACACCTTATAAGGG
>JASDQU010263304.1:660-11697 GCA_032191745.1 Picea mariana | reverse complement strand
TTGAACTTGTGACCACCACACTCAATGGATTCCCTCCCTCATGGGACCCATTTGTCCAAGGAATTTGCGCAAGAAGGAGATTTCCCAAGTTTGACAAGTTATGGTTAGATTGCACTCAAGAGAAATCCAGGCTGATATCCAAGACACAAAATACTAATGAGGATGAAAATCAAGCACTTTCTTCTCAAGTGAAGAAGAGAAAGAAAAGGGAAGAAGGCATCCCAATGAATTCTAAGAGACCTTGTTACAAGAAGGATGCATCAAAGGTCAGATGCTACAATTGCCAGAAGGTGGGACATTATGCCTTTCAATGTCCGGATAGAAATGAAAAGGAGAAGAAGAAACACTATGCACATGTAGCAGATTTCGAAGACCACTCAAAGGAATCAAAGGATGAATAATTTTTCTTTTAGACAGTGGTGTTTCCATGCATATGAATGATAGAGGTAAACTCAAGCAGGACAACAACACCAGACTCCAGGTTTGCATACCAAGTTTGATATTTTATATTGTTGTTGCTTAAGAAAGTATTGTACCTAGGATAACAGTCTTTACAACTTTATTATTTGCTATTGCTATCAAATGTTTAGGTAAACTTGAATACTTTCGGTACGATTACCAATAAGAAAATGATCATTGTTCATTATTAATGATATACTTGTCTGTAAGATGAAATTGATCTCCTCTAGGAGATGTTCTTGATTACTAACCATTCCATGGAGGTTACCATGGAAATGTTGTTCTTGTCTCTTGTTCTGGGCAGGTCATAGGTGATAGCTCTGAGAAGTAGCTACGATGACGGTTGTAGGAGGCAACTATTTAGATAGTCTCTAGTCGAGACATAGAATTGTGTACACGAATGTACACACACATGTGAAGAAGAAGACAAAGAAGAGTATCTCTTATGGAGATTGACTGTGAGGAGCAGAAGGCTCCAAAGATGGCCATGCAATTAATTTGAGCACTCTTCAGATCATCAAGAAGAGTTAGTAGTTCCAAAAGGGCCTACCTAGAAATGATGCATTAAACAAGAATGTTCTCATATAGATACATGGCATTAATAATCCATACTATGAATAGAAGCAGATGACTCCACTAGTGGTGAGGCAAGAGGCCCCACCAAGTACCAGCTCATAAGGAGCTATATTTCAGAGGGAGTCAACCCTTAGGATCTATTAGGGAGGATAAACCTCCCAATACAGTCCATAGGAGATCAAAATTCAGAAGAAGTCAATAGATGCAGCAGAAGGAGGTGGCTCTGAAGGTCATATATATTAAGAGGGAGTCAAGCTTTAGAGGGAGCATTCAGACTCAGAGAAATCCTAATCTCATAGAGATTCACTTGATTCATAGGAAGAGAGAGACATCTTTAGGAACTTGAAGAGGCTACATCTTAGCTTCATAGGCTTCTAGGAGATGTGAGATCCCCTTGAGGATTCCCTTGTCTTGTTAGATCTTGCTATAATGACATCCATTCAGAAAGACTGGGATATAGACTTGCCTCAGTTCCAGAAACCACACATGCTATGTGGCATTGATTCAGATCCTTCCAACTTTGAAGAAGCTATTGAGAAGAAGGAATGGAAGGATTCCATGATGGAGGAGTAATAGTCCATCATGAAGAATGATGTGTGGGAGATGGTTCCGAGACCAGAAGGGAAGTTAGTAGTGAATTCCAAGTTGATATACAAGATCAAGCATGCTACAGACGAAAGTGTGAAGTGAGATTTGTGGCTAGAATATTCTCCCAGTAAGAGGGAGAATATTATGACGAGACACTTGCTCCAGTAGCCATAAGAAGTGTACATAAAGTAGCCACAAAGATACATGAGAAGGAGTCTCATGTCTACAGATTAAAGGAAGCTTTGTACAAGCTTATGCGGGCACCCATGCCATGACATACTATATCAGACAATTATTTAATGATCTTGGGGATGGTTTCCCATTGATCCTATGTGCGGATGACTTGTTTCTGAGAGGAGATGAGAAGCTCATAGTTGGGTGCAAGAGGGAGCTTATTTCAGAGTTCGAGATGAAGGATATAGGTTTGATGCATTACTTCTTGGGATTGGAAGCGTGGCAAAGATCAGATGAGATTTTCCATAGCCAAGGAAAATATACTATTGAGATTCTACAGAGATTTGGGATGATGGACTACAAGTCCATGACCACACCCATGATGATAAATCTAAAAGCTCTCGAGAGACAAATATTTAGATTTGGTGGATCCCACGGTGTACAAACAATTGATTGGATCCTTGATGTACCTAGTTAACACTAGGCCATACACATGCTCTGCAGTGAATACCTCGATTCAACACATGGTTGAACCTAGATAAGTACATTGGATGGAAACAAAGCATATGTTGAGGTACCTTCATGGTATGATTGGATATGGATTGAGATATGTCTCAGGTGAAGATGTGAAGTTGCAGGGATATACAGATTTTGACTGGGAAGGGAGTGCAGTGGACCGGAAGAGTAATTTTGGATGTTGTTTTAGTTTGGGATCAAGAATGATCTCATGGTTGAGCAAGAAGCAGACATCAATGAGACTCAGTACATCAGAAGTAGAGTATATCACAACAAGCATGGAAAGTCGTGAAGAAGTGTGGCTTCGGAAGTTGCTAGCTGAGATATTTGATCTAGAATTGGTGCCAACTTTGATACATTGTGACCATCAAAGTTGCATGAAGCTTACCAAGAACCTTGTATTCCATGACAGGTCTAAGCATATAGAGATCATATATCATTAAATCCGGTACATGGTTCAAAGAGGAGCTATGGAATTCCAATACATATCCACGGGCGAGCAGATAGCATACATTCTCGCCAAGCCCTTATCAAAGAGTGAAGTATGAATACTTTAGGGACAAGCTTGGAGTGTTGTCGAATGCCCACCCTCGTTAAGAGGGAGGTGTGTTGTTTCTTCTCATGTCAGCCAACCCGTCTGGCCAATGGTTCCTTGGATCAATCATGTGAGGTGACTGAGGGGTTAATGTACTATCAAATCTGCTGAGAGAAGAAACATCACACACATAGTCGTAAGACTTTGGCGGAGTCTGTGCGACTCCGGACAATAGATGTGTGCTAATTCAGTGGATTGTTCCACCAGCGGAGGCTGTGTGACTTTGAAAAATAGTTGTGTGATACTTCGATGGATGTGTTCCACTAGCGGAGGTTGTGTGATTTTGGACAATAGTTGTGTGCTACTACGGTGGATGTGTTCCACTAGCAGAGGTTTTGTGACTCCAGACAGTAGATGTGTGCTACTTTGGTGGATGTGTTCCACTGGAGGAGGCTGTGTGACTCCGGACAATAGTTGTGTGCTACTACAATGGATGTGTTCCACTAGCAGTGACTATGTGTCACTGGACAATAGTTGTGATCTATTGGATGACATTATAGTAGTTGTGTGCTACTAGCTTATTGTCATAGAGATTACCATATTGCTTGATATAGCTGTGTGTGCTACCGCTTGATCGTAGAGATTGTTCTTGATGATTCGAGCTACCGAAGGCATAGTAACAGTTGTGTGCCTACTAGCATATTGAAAAGTAGTCAATGGACTACTAGATGAAGACATCGTGAAAGATGCCTCCCTAGTTGAGAGGGAGTGTTGATGTTTTGGTAGCTGTGGGAGGATCTTTCCCTCCTAGATGACCTTTCTTATATGCAGAGAAGATTCTGGAAGTAAGAGATCCATTGAAAAAATATTCAAATACCCTAGAAGAGAAGTCATCCCAGAAGAATAAAGTAATATTGAAAAGACACCTGTCCATAGAAGAAGTCAGCCCAGTCTAGTGGCCAGAAAGACTATAAATAGAGGACGTCTTGGCTCATTTGTTCACTCACTCATGCTCTCCCAGCTACTCAGAAGCAAGGCACAAGTTTGGAGGAGGTGACATAGTAGTTGTTTCTCCATAATTTATTCTTGTTCACTCTTTTGGTATCTCTCTCTTGTGCATTACTCCTTGAGGAGGTGCGCTACCTCTGTATGGTGTTGCTGCTGCAAATGTGGTGGTATTTCTGGTTGAGCTAGCACTTGTTCTAGGGTTTATCTAATTGGACTTGCTTTGTGAATGAAATATATCCAAGAAAGGTTGCTGGGTGTTTCCCCCATTTCGGGTTTTCCTAGGATAAATCTCTTGTGTACTTTGTCTACTGTTTATTCTGATGCGATGGTATAATTGTTAATGTTAACTAAGTTAAAGAACACTATTTCTCTATAAGTAAAGGAAAATATAACACTCTGGGATTTTGGCATACTTGGTTTAGTTTTCATCCAACCATTCGGGAATTGCTTGATACTACAAAAACTTGCGCTTCTTCATCTTTTTGTGAGAGAGCATCAACCACTGTATTGTTTTTTCCCTTTTTATGTAGGATTTCCATATCAAAAGTGGCAATTTTCTCTATCCATTTTTGTTGTTCGATTGTCAATGTTTTTTGTTGTAACAAGTATTGTAGACTATTATGATCTGTACACATCAAAAACTTGCTTCCCAAGAGATAGTGTCACCATTTTGTTAATGCATGCATGGTGGCAAGCATTTCCTTATTGCGTGTAGACTGTAAGCATTCTATTGTGTTTAGTATCCTTCTTTGAAATGTTATTGGGTGTCCATCTTGAATCAATACTGCTCTGATCCCAAAACCTAATGCATCACATTCAATTACGAAAAGTCTCGATAAATTAGGTGTTGCTAACATGGGGGTTGTAGACATAATTTTCTTTAAATCTTCAAAACATGTTTATGCTTCCTCATTACATTGAAAGGAGTTTTTATTTAGGATATTTGTTAGGAGAGCAGTTAAATGAGCATAGTTCCTGACGAATCTTCGATAGTACCCGACCAACCCTAGAAATCCTCTTAACTTAGATATGTTTTTTGGTTTAGGCCATTTTGTGATTGCTTTTATTTTCTTTGGATAAACCTTGACCCCATATTTGGATATAATGTGACCGAGATACTCTACTTCCTCCTTACCAAATGTACACTTTGACCTTTTTACATAGAGTTGATTTTCTTCCAGGAGAGATAATACTTGTCCCAAATGCTTCAAATGTTCCTTCCACATTTTTTTTGTATACGAGGAGGTTGTCAAAAAATACTAACACATATTTTCTTAGGTATGGATGAAATAGTTCATTCATAGCCGCTTGGAAGGTAGCAGGGGCATTAGTTATCCCAAAATTCATCACCTTGAATTCATAGTGTCCTTCACGTGTTTGGAAGGAAGTATTCGATACATCTTCTAATCTTACTCTAATCTGATAGCACCCTAATCTCAAATCAAGTTTTGAAAAATATATGGCTCCATGGATTTCATCCAACATTTCGTCAATGAATAGGATGGAAAATTTGTTCTTGATTGTTATCTTGTTTAATCCTCGGTAATATATGCACAACCTGGAAGAACCATCTTTCTTTCGTACTAACACCACTGGAGCTGCATATGGACTTCTGTTTTTTGTGATAATACCAAATTTTAACAGGTCTTGGACTAACCTTTCTATGTTTGTTTTATGATGATGGGGGTATAGGTATGGTCTAACCTTCGTAAGACTTGATCCTGGCTTAACTTCAATTACATGTTCAATTCTTATTTCTGGTGGTAACTCCATGGGGAGGTCTTGAAATACCTTCTTGTGTTTTTGAACTAGTTCTTGGATTTCTGTAGCTTGGGAGTTATCTTGTTCTAAATCTTGTATCTCCATTTGGTGACATTGGATGAAATAGGAAGTTGCTCCCTTCCAGATTAACTTTTCCATTTGTTGAGATGACACAAGTTATGTTTGGGGGGGTTGAAACCCCTATAACTTATACCTTTTCCCTTGCCACTTGAATCTAATGAAATGATTTTGGTGATTGGAAGAGTAGGTGCCTAGTGTTTGTAACCATAGAACTTATAAAACCACGTCTACTCCTCCCAAGGGTACAATGTAGAGTTCTGATTCTAAATTGAAATATTGTATTTGGAGTTTCACCTTATGGCATTTTCCTACATTCTCAATTTTTTTTCCATATGAAACCATTACCTTCATGTATGGAACCAGATATAAGAATAATTTGAGTTTTCTTGCAATATTGATGTCGGGAAAATTGTGGGTACTTCCTGTGTTGATTAGTATAGTGACATTATCATTTTTGATATGTGCTTTTAATTTAAGAGTTTGTGTTTGGCTAATGCATGTGATGGTTGCGAGCGATATCCTTGGTGTGTTGTCACCTTCGAGGTCTAATGTGATATTTTGGGGGTTCTTGACTTCTTCACTTTCCGATTGTTTTGAATCTAATCCATCATCTTTTTTTGCTTCACATGTATATAATTTTTTTGAGTTATCTTATATGTGACACATATGTCTCGGGTCCCATTTCTCTTTGCATCGTTTACATTTGCTTTATTTTAGTCTTTGGGCATCAAAACTTCTTCTTTTATCATCTCGTAGGTTTGGTGGTATATATTTGTCATTTTTTGTATTTGTAATATGATGTATGTTCCTTCTTGAATAAACATTGTCGAATCTTGATTGGCCATCCAGTTTGTCTTATGTCACCTTTGCCTTGCGTCTTATTATTTCGACAGTTGTAACCTCATGCAATTTTAACTCGTTGTGGATATGTGGCTTGAGACCACCTACGTAAGACTGGAGTAATTGATTATCAAATAATGCAAACACTTATGTAGTTAGGGATTCCCATTGGTGCGTAAATTCATCCACGCTTCCTTTTTGTTGTAACTTGGTGAGTTTTAAGAAAAAATTGTTTTCAGAGATACCCTGGAATATTTTAAAAACATCAATTTTGAAGGAATTCCAATTGTATAACTGAGTTCTTCCCTTCCACCACATGTACCAATTGTACGCATTGCCTTCGAGGTACATGGATGCATATTTAACCTTTTCTTCATTTGTTGTAATGTTATATATATGGAAATTTTCTTCAGTCTTGTTAAACCACGCGACACATTTGTTATCACCTCCATTGTATTTTGAGAGCTTTGTTTTGGGTTTGGGAGGATATATCATTAAGGGTTGATACTGTGCTATCGGTTTGGGATTTGGTATTTTTTATAGCCTTAATTCCAACCCTATAGGCCATAGAGGAATCCATTAGAGGATAGAAGCCATAATACACCTTTTGCCTAAATTTTGACCCATTTTGGAGCACTTTTGGAGGTCCTTGCACGACACCTAGTAGACAAAAAGCGAGGCCCTCGTTGGAAACTAGTGGCTCAACAAGCAGGGCACTGTCAAAATTCTAGAATTGGGGGGTTACAAGGTGATAGGCAAAGGATGAKTTGGATATTTATGTCAAAGGCTTAGGCACTCACATCATTCTAGTCTCTAGTGGCCTCTAGAATATCTAGAAGCCTYTCCCAAGCCACCTCCGAGAGCTATATAACAAAGGTAAGCCTTGGGAAAGAGGGGAGGAGGAGTTGAATAGTATTTTTATGTTGTCCAACTATAGAGGTATCCATCTACTRCAACCAAATGTGAGTGAAGCCTAGCATGACCAAGGATATGTAAGGAGAGGYAGGGAGCAAGGAGGCTAAAGGAGGATGCATCTTCATCAAGTTGAGGTATGATATTGTATGTATTCTCCATGTTTTATTAATAGATCATTTGGTTTTCCCCTCATATAATTTTTGTTCATTTAATAAGTGATAGATCTAATTCATTCCTTCATAGATCTGAATAGAAGTAGATTGGATCTAGGATTCTAATCCTTAATAGAGAAGAAGAGAAGGTTTTGCTTGTCTTTTGTATACAAGAAGTAGGTTGTGGATCTTGGAGCTGGAGTTTTAGGACTGCAACAACCAGGAAATACAAAGGACCACCTCAAGAAATGTATGCAAATATTACCCACTCTTTAGGATGATTATGAATCTATGTGTGTGAGTCTAGATCTAGGAAATCCATAAGAAGTCTACCCCTATTCTGTCTAGGATAACTAGGGTGATCCTAGAGAGATGTTATTGATTATTCAGTGAGATCCACGTGATAAAAAATCCCATAACAGATTGGAGCACCTTTTGCCTAAAGTTTTACCCCTTTTGGAGCACTTTTGGAGGTCCTCGCGGGACACCTAGTAGACAACAAGCGAGGCCCTTGCTGGACACTAGTGGCTCAACAAGCGAGGCACTGTCAAACTTCTAGAATTGGGGAGTTACAAGGTAAGAGGCGAGAGATGAGTTGGATATTTTTGTCAAAGGCTTAGGAAGTCACATCATTCAACTCTCCAGTGGCCTCTAGAATATCTAGAAACATCTCCCAAGTATCCTCCAAGAGCTATATAACAAAGGTAAGCCTTGGGAAAGAGGGGAGGAAGAATTGAATAACATTGTTATGCTGTCCAACTATAGAGGTATCCATCTACTACAACCAGAAGTTAGTGAAGCCTAGCCTGACCAATGAGTTGCAAGGAGAGACAAGGAGCAAGGAGGATGCATCTTCATCAAGTCGAGGTATGAATTGATATGTATTCTCTATATTTCATTCATAGATCATTTGGTATTCCCCTATCTTATTTGTGTCTTGCTCATAAATTAATTGGATTTGATTACATAGATGATTATTCTTAGCACTAGAGAGAAAAAGGGTTAGTAGTGTTTGCTACTTCTGTGCAGGAAGCAAGTGATTGGAGCTAGAGCTGGAGCTGGAGCTACATATCTACACTACCCAGGACATATAGGAACAACCACCAAACAAAGGTATTCCTATCTACCCCTCTTGTGTGTAAAATGAATTTCTTTCCTTCTAGATCCAGGATAACCATAAGAAATCTATCCCATTTTTGTCTAGGATTGTTAGGCTAATCCTAGGGCGATCTTGTTGATCACTCAATGAGATTCCTGTGAGAAATATTCCCATAACAGATTGGTGACCATACCGAGGAGGAATTATTCTCTACTTGAGCCTCTTTTCCTACCTCTTCCTCTGCTTGTTGTGATTTTCATTTGAGTTCTTTTCCAATCTGTCATCCCAGGACCTAGATATAGTAGATCTAATCCCTATCTGGAAGATCTGCAATAGATCCACCTTTTTCAAAAAGAAAATTTTTGAAGACCCTCACTTGTTGCATAATAGGCGTCCCGCAAGGCCCTCATGATTTGCATAATAGGTGTCTCGCAAGGCCCTTGCCAATTGACAGGCCTGTGTCCCATGAGGACTCTTGTAGGGTCCACAAAAAAGGGCCTGTAGGGTGCAAAAAAAGGTCCATTTTTTGTAAGATTTTTTCTAGGTTTTTTGTTGTGAAGCCTAAGGCCCCTATTATTGGGGAAGAAAACCTTTAGAACCTAGTTTTACAAGGGATTTTTCACCATTATTTACATGACATAAAAAAGAAAACGAAAAATTATTTTTTGTGATCATCCCTTGTGAAGCATTTTAGGACCTCTTTTCATAATTACACTTTTGAACTTTGGGGTCTGAAATTGTATTTTTGGGTGATTGATTGTTGCATTTGGTTGATTTTGCATTTGAAATTGGGTTTTACGTTGCTTAGATCCATTCCTTGTGATTTTTGGGTTGAGATCCCATGTAGACATTGGAATGTGCCAGGGTTCATCATTACCAATATCACACTACCCTTTGTTTGCTAATTTGTTGGTTTCCATTTGCACTTTGTGTTCTTACGTAGATCAAGAATTTTACATTTCAATTGGAAAAACATCACAAAGACAAAAAAAAATTGTTGCATGCTAGGTTTTCTTTTGAAGCATAAGTGTACAAGTGCATTGGAAGCATTGTTTAGTTTCAGATCTGATTTGTCTATTGGTTGCTTGGTGCGTGTGAGGTCTTATTTCTGAAATTTCCAAAGAAAAATAAAAAAACTCTCTCCCTCCCATAGCTGGAGTTCAACGAAGTCAAAACTTTCAAGCATACTTTCATTGCTTGGTTGGGTCAAGAGTCATAACATCACTAAAGTTTCATCCGCTACCCTTGGACTTGAAAAATAACCCTAAAAAAGAAGCGCTTAATCTAAAATCAATTAGACATTTTTCTTTTGATAGTAAACCAACATTAGATAGCTTGGGGCCTTGGAATAGGATTTGAGAGTAAACTCTCCAAGTCCATAAAATGAAAACTAGAATTCATTAAAGAGCGTCAAAATCCATTATTGCAACTAGTGTGTCGGGAGCCTCCTCTAACACAAGAGTTAAGCACGAGGAAGCATTGGGGCAAGTAGGGAGATTACCCTTCTCTTCTTTCTTTGGTGTTTGCAGTATCACTTTGATCATTGTGTATACATGATTTTCATTGGTTAACACCTTCAAAGCTTCAGACTTAGTTACCCTGCCCTTACGTGCGGTTGGACCTACGACTATTCACTTGGTCATTGATTGTAAGGTGGTAGCCTTAGTGACCTTTCTTAGGGAGCTACATAGATGAATGCTTCTAGTAATGTCTACATTTCCACCCCTTAGCTCCATTGGACCTACATCGTCCATACCTTTTTATTTTGATTCCTCAATATGGGGGACACCAACTGTGTCATCATTTGCATATGCTAGTATACCTAGCATCCCTATGCCCATCCCTTCTACATCAAATCCCACTTCCGAATTCTTTTTCAATGGGGGGGCGAGCTTTGGTTTCAGCGTGAGAAGTGGAGCTCCTTCCACCTCCGCCAATCTTGTGAGTGACCCAACATCATCAATTGCATGTGTACCTTTTGGATGGAGTATGTCTAGTGGTTTTGGGGTTGTTCCTAGTCATCATGGGAGAAACAATACTTCTGGAAGTTTTCCATTTACATGGGTTAGCACACCTTTCTCTGGGGGCACATTGTAGATTTTAACCTTGTAAAATATTTATTGCAAACAGATTTTGAGTAAAAGAACAAAAAATAGACAATACAAACATTACACAAATATTTTTCCCCTAGAAACCAAAACCGTGAAAACTAGCATATTCTATATTCATTCATATGGATACATTGTTTACAATACAATATACATATAGGAGCCAACGACATCCAAAACCCTAACCAAATGAATTGGATTAGTCAACAACCCTAATTCCTTAAC
>JASDQU010263302.1:0-13365 GCA_032191745.1 Picea mariana | reverse complement strand
ATAATGATGTTTATTTATACCATTTATGTCACTTCCTTTTAACATTAGGGCTGACCTGACACTTTCTTATTTTGTAATTCTTTTCTTTAATTATCTTCAGGGCCTACATGTACTTCCTTCTTCAATTCACTTTGTCATCTTCAAAAATTCATTTCTCCTCAACCATGAGGATTCATATGACGTGCCACATACCACCGGAAACAACATTATGTATACTATCCATTCATGGGTGTTGTATATGCATGTGCATTGTCCTTCATGTCCAAATAACTTTATCAATATTGTAGTCCAAAACCCATGACTAGGGTTGAAATCAATGCAAACAACCAATCTTCCAATAGGAAGAAGATCAGGAAAAGGGAGACATGAATTGAAAAAAAATGGGAGATAGAAAATGCAGAATGAATCTCGAGAAAAAATCTTGCATACCTCCTCTTATGACATCGTACCCTAGATTGGGGGTGGATGGTTGTAGCAGAGGTTAATGCAACCTTTCCCATGGTTGGGTGGAGAAAGGTTCTCCCTACATCAGTACCCAACATATATAAATTTTTGTAGATAAGTGTCTCTTCTATCTCTTTGTATTGATATAAATAAGTGCATGGATAAATGAACAACATGAAATTTAGATGTAGCTATTTCGTCTACAAATCAAAATTGTGTATTCTAGACACCCTGTAATTTCATGAAGAGTTTTACATTCTTTCTTGCAATTACTTCATGTCTTATGAAATTTATTTACAAGTGTATTCCTTTGTTGAAGGTTGTGTGTCTAGTAAATAGGAAAGGATACGAATTATTTATGATTGTCATGGACACATATAATCCTAAGTCTCTGTACTAACCTGATGGGAGAGACATTCCTACTCACCATGTGTATTGTTGTAATACTATTTCATATGCATGTACTCCTATATATATATATATACCCTCATGTATGTTTCTATGTTCTATGGTGTTGGGACACCTGGACCTAACCAATATTTCCAAAAATAACATACTATGAAGAAGCCCTGAGAAAACCATGGAGTGTTTTGGTCAAGTACGAGCACTTGTGAGGCTTGGTAAGTCTTGAGAAGGACTCGAAGAAATACATTTGTGAAATGGATAATTTCATACGTGAACTCTTATGTCAGTGGAAAATCCCTGATTCGCTTAGGAAGAATCGTGGTCATGGATTTGGCATGACGAATAAATTTTGACCCTTTATCGAGACACGATCAAGATGCGACCTCATCCATTGATTGGGCGGAGGAGAAATATCTTTAACCTTAATCAGTGTTGAGCATGAAGAGAGTGGAATATTCACTCCAAAATAAACAAGGGTCGTTGATCTATCAGAGAATGATTGTGGGCGACCCTGGACCATTGGATCCATGGTGATTAACACGGTCAAATCGAACAATCAAGGAAGCCTGAGGGACTATCTAGGCCATCCATAGAGGGAGGTCATTCAGATTAGTCATGTATGTTGTAAATGCTTGATCCCAATAGGAGTACTACAAAGATTAATCCTAGCTATTAATCGAAGGAGAGACACAACGAATGATAGTCGTTGATTTTTCAAAGATTGCATCCATCCCCTTGGTGATATTAATAGTGGGGGATGACATCAGGTCCATGTGGATACCCATTTCTTGTTCAATGGATTTGCTATGTGTTGTGACCTCTATTCAAATAAAGATAGGGTGGAGACCCTATGTGAGTATCATGTGTCTCACCAACATGGCATACTACACGGCATGGGGTTGATAACTATCATGTTCATAGTGGCCCTAAATAGATTTTTGCATGTCAAGGGAGAAGGTAAACCATAGACTCCCATCCCTAGATATTGACCATTAGATATCCCACTAGAAGATCCTATCAGTCCATTGTGATGAGTTACATGGAGTACATCACAAAATTACATTCTGAGGGAAGAAATTTGAGGGAGAGATCTGACAATTGATTGGTCAAGGTTGATGGATCTCTCAGGAAGAAACTAGACCGTCAATATACCATAGTAGGAGGAACTAAGCACATGGTCTAGACTATCCAACTTTAAATGAAGGTTTCAACGGATTCCACGTGTCACCCTAAGAGGGTGCCACATGTCATGCAGATTTGGCATAATTGGACAAGGGTCTACATGGAAAATGGGTGCCATGTGTCAAGTGGTACATGTACCTTGTGTCATGCCACATGTCATGTCACACATCAATAGGATATGGGTTGACGAATTAGAAGTAATTCCAACTGAAGGTGAAAGGAATGGGTTTGTGAATCTTCCCACCTGCAAACCCGAAAAAATCATCAAACAATCTAAGTGTTGAGTGTTAAGTGAGAAAGGGGATAAGAGGAGAAGAAAGGAAGAGATTCAAATGAAACCATGCCCAAAATGAAATATGAGGCACTAATATCCTTCATGTCAAATTTAAAGGACAACTGACTTTTCACATCCCAGATAATGTCCTTGTCGTTTCCTATCAGCAACATATCATCCACATACAAGACCAAATAGAGAATATGATCACCGTTTAATTTGAAATACACATATTGATCCGCTTTTCTCCTTTTGAATCCAAGTCCCAGCATATAAGTATCAAATTTTTTATACCACGTCCTTGGTGATTTCTTTAACCCATACATAGACTTTTTTAGCTTGCATACCATCTCTTTCTTTCCTTTCACAACAAATCCTTCTATTTGCTTCATGTATATTTATTCATCCATATCCGATGTAGGAATATTGTCTTCACATCCATCTTTTCTACTTCAAAAGCAAAAGCAACGACAATAGATAGAAAAAATATTATTGAAGTTAGTTTGGAAACATGAGAAAAAATATCACCAAAGTCAATTCCCTCTACTTGGGAATAACCTTTTGCTACTAACCGAGCTTTGTATTTCTCCACTTTTCCTTTTGCATTCATCTTCTTCTTAAACACCCATTTTCTTCCAATGGGATTTCTTTCATTCAACATCTCCACTAAATCCCAAGCCTCATTCTTACCCAAGGCTTCCATTTCTTCAACCATGTCCTTTTTCCACATTTTTCCATCCTCTAAATCCACTTCCTCCCTAAAAGTTCTGGGATCATTATCAGTAATAGAAAAATATAAATTTGAACATAAATAAAGTGGAGTATACCTTTCTAGTTGTCTTCTTTCTCAAACCGATCTCCTCAATACTGAAGTATGAGGATCTTCTTTTTATTATTCTTGGTTTTTTGTAGATTATGATTCATGATCCTTTAACTCAAACTCTATTCTATCTGGTTCTTTCTTCCTTGGTAGGAATCCATGTTTGACAATATCTTTGATTTCTCTAAACACCACATCTTGGTTATACACTATCTTCTTAGTTTCTAGGTTCCAAAGATTATACCCTTTCAAACCATATTTATAACCAATAAAGATACAATTTTCATCATTTTTATCTATTTTACTCCTATTTTCCTTTGGAACGTAAAAAAAGGAATCACATCCAAATACACTGAGATGTGTCAGAGAGGGTTTCTTACCAGTCGATACCTCATGTGGAGTCTTTTCATTCAATGTTGATGAGGGTGATCGATTGACCAAGTAGCATGCAATACCCACTGCCTATGCCCATAATTCCTCTCCTAACCCAACACCACTGAGCATGCACCTTTCTTTTTCGATCATTGTCATGTTCATCCTTTCTACAACTCCTTTTTGCTGAGGTGTATATGGAGTAGTCTTCTTCCTTTCTATACCTCACTTCTTACAAAATTCTTTGAATTAATTTCCATAGAATTCTCCACCATTATCGGTCGTCAACACCTTAACTATCTTCTTTGTTTTATTCTCCATAAGAGACTTAAACTATTTAAACCTATCAAAGACTTCATGTTTCTTCCTGAGGAAATATATCCATGTATTCCTCAAGAAGTCATCTATAGATGAGACATAGCACACATATTTTCCCAGTGATGGAATCAACACAAGTCCAAACACCTCATTATACATCAACTGTAAAATTCCTTATTCCCTCATTGCACCATAGGGGAATATTACATGATTCTTCTTCCCATATATACAATGTTCACAGAAATAAAAATCAAGAGAGAAGTTAGACATACTTTCAATCATACCTTTAATTTCTAGTAGTCGAAGGCCCTTCTCTTTGATATGTCCCAATTTGTAATGCCACAACATAGACTTTGCTCTAGAGACTGTATGAATTTTTCTTATTTAGCTCCAATATCAGTAACAATGAAACTATCGAACCCATCACTAATAGTGCTTCCTTGCAACTTATATAGAGGTCTAGATCCAACTCCCTTCAGCAACACACATTACACAGAGATTTCACTTTGGAAACCCAAACCGAGAAAACCAACAACATGTTTAGAGTTGCACCTCCAATCTAATGTTCATCATATTTTTATTTTTTTACAAAACAATATACATATAGGATCCCAGGGCATCCAAATTGCTAATCCATTGACTTAGATTAGTCAACAACCCTAATTCCTTAACCAGAATTAGAAAACCATCGACGAAAACCATGTGTTGAAAAGCTACCAAAAATGAACACAAAAAGCTGCTCCTGAACCCCCTTACAGGGGGGACCCCATCCCGACCTCCCCTACCCCCCCTTGCTCCCATATAAGTGTACAATCATCAGACCAATATTGAAAAAATATAACACATAACCAATGCCTCTATCAACAACAATCCATTGATATTATCCACCAATAGATCTTCCATCTTGATCTTCCACAACTCAAAACTTTGCCCGTTAAATTTATCGATCTCTATTTCCGAGCTTCTCACCATTTATTTTCACATGAAGAATCAATACCACATATCTACCACTATAAAAATGTTTACCACATACCTAATCCAAAACCATTGACCACAAAGGTGTCCCCATGAAGCCAATAATTTCTCTAATGCCAAATGCATATTTTAAGGTTGTACAATTATTTAATGCAAACAAATTCTTAATAAAAACATAAAAGATACAATGACACACACACACACACATTGCATAAAGATTTTACCCTAGAAACTGAAACCAAGAAAACCAACAACATGTTTAGAGACGCCCTATATAGGATACAATACAATATACATATAGGATCTTGGGGCATCCAAATTCCTAATCCATTGACCCAGATTAGTCAACAACCCTAATTCCTTAACCAGAATTAGAAAACCATCAATGAAAACCATGTCCCAAAAAACTACCAAAACTGAAGAAAAAAACTACCCCTGAACCCCCTTACAATGGGGACCCCATCCCCTCCTCTACCCCTCTTTCCTCCCATATAAGTGTATAATACATGGGACCAATATTGCAAATAATATAACACATACCCAACACTTTCATGCATAAAAACAAATTGTTAGAATTCATGCACAATATCTTTTAATTGCACATTTATAACAACTCATGAAGTGATTTAAGAGTTATACTAATCTAAAAATTTAGTCACTTATTTTTTTTAATCATGTTAAAGGGAATGAAACCATCATTCCTCACATATGCATTATCAACACCCAACTTTTTATAATGGCATCAATACCCATGGCCACATCTACACAACACATCCTTGCATTGACTATTGAATGCCACATATCTATGTCATGTATTCCACCATGGTGAGTTGGAGGGTCTATCCAAAACCTTAATTCATCATCCAATATCTTCCCCAATTACTTTCTTGATCATTTGGATACATTCCTCTTTGACCCATACATGACATTAAGAATATAATTCCCTTAGTTCTCTCTCGTGTGAGAAAAGAGATTGTATTCCAAACATCATTTATACAGGGGAAGACAATTACATACTTGTACGATGCTATAGCCTTTCAATTTCCTACCTCAACATGGCCTCACACATGGTCATATATAATGACATTCATTACTATAACAAGAGTATGTCTCCTTAATTACATCATAAATGGCATTCAATCACTACACAATGTGTACCCTCATGATGCAGGCCCCCTACCCTTCTGGGGTTCTGCAACCTCTCGGTCTCTCGATATTTTCTTTTCCTTAGTCGGATTGACTCCTTGGGATCCTAATAGAACCCAAATTGATTATGCATAGGTTCCTTTTCCTCTTCTGTGTAGGACCCAACAGACCCGCAGGCTAATTTCCACGCACTCCCAAAATAATAGTTTCAGGTGTAAGCCCCTTTGGCGTTAGCCCCTCCATCATACGAACCTGGGTCTTTTCCTTGTGCTAATGCACAATTGCGAGTGTGAAAAACAGTGGTTTCAAACAAACCCACTTTTCACCGCGCAATCCTCCTCGTACTACCATGTATCTATTTGCGAATACTGTGGTTCCAATTGTGGCCCGCTCTAGAATAATTATCCTTCGTGCAAGTTCTAGACCCACAATCCTTCTCATCCATTGATCTCCACTCCTTTGTTGTTACCTACGATCAATGACTGCTATCAAATCTCCTTCCTTTTCAGCTACACACGATCTCATATCATCATGATATGTCCCCATGTAACTCCCCTCTAGATCAACTGTTGTCATTGATTTCTCCTTTCGGGCTTTAGGAGTTTCAGTTTTAAAAATTCTCTCTCCTCGATATGGAAATCTACCATAGTGCAATATATGCTTTCATTTGGCTCCTTGAATCTACAGTCAATATCTCCTTCATGAGTCCGACCTTCGAGAATCCTGATTCTTAACCTTCACAAACTCCCTTTTCTAAACTCCTTCTTCGCATGTGACCTTGGACGATGTCCTTACATGACTATGTGACTTCCTACTAGATCTCATGCACCCCCCATATCCTACTAGATATCTTCCAGAGTGGAAGATATACTAACATGTATCCTCCCAAATCAATGGTTGTGCTCCCACTTCGGGATTTTGGCTTCCTCAACCAGATCGACGGTCCTTCCGCTCCCTCCGCGATCAATGATCGAAATCTTCAACAGGTCCTCAGACCTTTACTCCTTTTATTTTCTCCGAAGTCTTAGATCTAGTGCCACGTGTCCACCTTCACATCGACGGCTCTCGTCGTTTCAGATTTCCGAGCTTCGGAAATCTAAAATTTCAAACCTCACCTTCCTCCAATGACTTTTATCTGGAGGCTATAATCCACTAACACGTGTCCTCTTTGGATCAACGGATAAGGATTACTTCGGGAGTTTCCCTGGAGTACATGGATTTGGTCCACGTCTCCCTTGCATATAACAACTATAAATCGCTCCAGAACTTTAACCGGAGTGCTCATATCTTCGCCACATATCCTCTCCTGGTCCGACAGCTCAGATTCACTTCGGGTGATCTAACGGCTCAGACCTGCTTCAACTCTTTGGGCTTCACGAATCTCAAATATCAACTTAGAGGTTCAATAAAAATTTCCCAGGGCTCATGATCTATTAGCAAGTTTCCCCTCGCAGATCGACCACTCTCGGCTCTTCGATTATTCGCGCTCCGGGAGTTTCAAGTCTCAAACTTACTTTCTCCTGAACTCACGATATCTGACGATCCATATTCTCTTGGACAACTCAACATCCAAGATTCCCTTCATACGATCTAACAGTTCATATCTCCTTCAACTGATCAAATGGTTGATATTATACTTCGGTTCTCCAGCATTTCGGCCTTCGAAAATATCAATCCTCAATCTTTGACCAATCTCCTTGTGTACACAAGGGTTAAAACCTGTGCACTTCACCTTGATTGGATGACTGTTGACCCTCTATGCTTAGATCCAATGCTAGAGATCTGTTCTTCTTCTCTTCACTTCCTCTATTCGCTAGTCATTGATCTAATGGTCCAGACTCCTCCTTACAACCAAATCTAACGGTTATTGTTGATACTCCTCCTGAGTTTCCACCTTCTCCTGACCTGGAATATTTTGTCAGCATTCAAATGTTTTCATCCTTTGAACTTTCTCCCATGAACTTGTCCTCTGGGTCTCACTTGGGTGTTTGAAAGCGCTATCCCTTATGATCTTTAGGACTTGGAATAAGTCCATCACCCATGCACTCCTTGCGTTATTCCTTCTGAGCTTGATCCCCTCGAAGATTTCTATCGTCCATGCACTCCTTTTGTTTGTGGGATTTCATCAAACTTAGATCCAAAGGATTTCTTGAAAATAAATTCTTCTCTCCCTTCTGGCATTCTCCTTGATCGATGCACACCTTGCAGAGATATTCCTCACAGAGTGTTCAGTAAATCTGTCTCTCTATGCCTTCTCTACACAGATTCCTCCTCTAAGGTATTCAGTAACCTTGAGGTTCCTCCTTGAGTGCTTATCTCTCTATTGTGCCCTCCTACCACGTTATTTCCTGACTCCATGGAATTCAGATGCGCATTCCTTGCGCTGGCTACAAAAATTAAAATGTTCTGTTGTGCATTCCTTGCACAGCCTAAATAACATAGAATGATACTTCAAACTCAAACAAAGATAAAAAAAATTATCTACTGACTGCATATGAAACCTATCCTACATCTACAACACATTAACACATAGATAACATTCACATAATATAGATAATTCATAAATAGGTCGTGTGCAGGAAAAACTATTTTTCTTCATATTAATATGAATGTCTGTTTACAAATGTGTACATAGAGTGGACTACAATAGAGTCTCAGTTCTTCCTCCTATTATAAATCTATCTTGAGTTCTGCTTCTTCTAAGACCTCTCTACCCCAAGATCTCTCTCTCTAGTCTCCTAACTCTCCCCTGAAATCTGATACAAGATCTCTTTACAAAAAAGAGAGGCTCTACAACCTTGTCCTCTCTCACCTAATGTACTCTATTACATTAACTAATAGTTATTCCTAGATAAGAGTCAACACTTTGTATCTACAACCCCTTACTGCCCTTCATGACTTTATAAGAAAGTTACATTTTCTTAAATGATGTTTACAAAATATATCAACAACTCGATTTAATTCGGAGTTAATTTCTGATTTGAAATTATGTCATACTGATATGTCATGTCCCTACCTCCATGCTTGCGTATTTGACTTTGAAAGCGATGCTACTGCATCATACTCCTCTGCTGGGAAAATCATGAGCTCCTACTCATGAGTTCCTCTTTTCCAATGTTGAAATCCCCTTGGATCCCAAACTCTTCCTTGGATTTGTCCTCTTGCTCCTCTACTTTGTTGTTGTTGTTGTTGCTGCTTCTTCTTCTTCATTTCCTTCTTCCCTACAGCTATTGCAGGTTTTCTTCTGTTCAACTTTCCTTTGCTAACTACTTCTTGTGTTGACTTCAACATCAGCTTCCTAATATCCTCTATCACTATGTCCAACTGCTCTAGTGGATGGCTCTTCTTATTCAGTCTTCTTGGATGCAACTCTTCCTTGTTAGTGGGTAGATAATATTGATCTCCCATATCATTTTCTTATTCTTGTGTGGCCTTAGCTCACCAACCTGCTGCAAACTTCAGTTCTGCAGTCTCCTCTTAACTGACCTGCTTCTCAGTCTCCTCCGCTGACTTGTTGGCTTCTTCTGTCATCTCCTCTTGCATTGGTTCAAGTTCAACTTCTTCCAGCTGCTTCTCTGGCTGGTATGCTCCCCCATCTACCTCCAACTTGACCTGTCAGATGTGAAAAATTTTAACCATTACCCTTCTCTATAGGGCTTCCAATTATGTATACAGATCAACAAGATCTATGTTGTCTACTTCTCTTTCTGCTGCAGGCTCCAGTGTTGCAGTCATCTTTGTTTCAGCTTCCTGGATGAACAATTTGAGCCATTCTTTTGAATGTTGTGCTCCTTCCACTGGGGTAGACATCAGTGTTTGCTCCATTTCTTCTTCTCTCCTTGGGAAGCTTTTGATATCTTCTCTTTCATCATGACAGTCACCGCTGGTCGTCCTTCTTCTTTTGTTTCATCTGCAACACATGCTCCAACCTCAATTTGGCTATCTCATAGGAATATTCGAATTCCCCTAATAATCAGAATGCTCCTCTGATCCTCCTCTTGTATGGTGAATGTATTTAAATTCTCATCATATTCATTCACATGGTCTGCAAATCCACATGAATCTTCATCCATCAACACTCTTTGTTGACATGTTAAGAACCAAATATCAGTATAGCATAAAAAAACCTTAGAATAAGTACTCAATGCCTTGAAAAAGAGAGAATTTCAGATCGAGGGGGAAAAATACTTTTACCCCACATAAATTTTCAAGTACAAGATGATTCCAAATGAAAATGACTCCTTGGTATATATAAGAGACTAGGAGGTACATTTACAACTAATGGAATAAAGCCGAAATAAATAAAATAACATTACTAATGTAATATGCCCCAATTAAGGGGTAATGAGCCAATATTAGGGCTTAACATGCCCCTCCCCTTGAGACAAGTGTTTTCCACAACGCTTGAGTAAGTCTGGATGCTTTTGTATAAAATACTCATCTTCCCAAGTGGAATCTTTAGCCAGTAGTTTCCTCCATTTAATGAGATATTCTGAAATGGATCTATTCCTCAGCTGGTTAATTCTTGTGTCAGTGATGGCTTCAAGCTCCAATATGATTTTTCCTTCCTCATCAAGTTTTGGAAATATAGTTTGAACTGGGATCTTGTTGCCTATAACCTTCTTTAAGCATGAAACATGGAAAATTGGGTGTAATCGTGAAGATGCAAGAAAATCCAATTTGTATTCCATAGTACCAATCTTTTGCAGCACCTTATAAGGGCAATAATACTTTGGTGATAATCTATTATCCTTCTTGGCTTTCTTGAGGGACATCTGTTTGTATGGTTGTAGTCTTAAAAATGCCCAATCCCCTACTTCAAAACTTCTTTCACTACGATGTTGATCTTCTTGTTGTTTCATGCGATTCTGTTCCATGGTCAGGTTGTCCTTTAAGATTTGGAGAACTTGTTGTTGATGCTCGATGTGATCTTCCACTACTTGAACCTTAGATTTTTCTCTTAGAGAAGAAGTGATGGAAGGAGGGTGGTATCCATAGAGTTCCATAAATGGTGTCATTTTTATTACAGCATGAAAGGAAGTGTTATACCAACACTCTGCCAAGGGTAACCATTTGAACCATTGTGTTTGTTTATTAGAGACAAAGCAATGAAGGTATCCTTCTAGATATTTGTTCACTATCTCAGTTTGTCCATCAGATTGAGGATGATAGGATGAGCTATGATCTAATTGAGTACCCAAACAAGAAAATAATTCTGTCCAAAAATGTCCTGTGAAAATGGGATCTCTGTCACTTACAATAACCTTTGGGCTGCCATGTATCTTTTGAACTGTCTCCATGAATGCGGTGGAAACTGTACTAGCTTTGAAGGGATGAGAGAGTGAAAAAAAGTGTGCATACTTGGTCAGTCTATCAACAATCACCATGATGACACTCTTTCCTTCAGACTTTGGTAACCCTGTGATGAAATCCATGGAAACCTCCTCCCATCATTGACTTGGGATGGCTAATGGTTGTAGAAGACCTAGGGTCTTAATTGCTTCTACCCTATTTTGTTGGAAAACAAAAAAATCTGCCACAAAACTTTGAACATTAGTTTTAAGGCCATGCCAAAAAAATCCTTCTTGAATCTATGGTAGGTTTTCAAAAATCCCGAGTGCCCTCCTACTGGAGTGGTGTGCAATTCCAATAGTAACTTTTGTCTGGTTTGGGAGTTCTTACATAAATATAAGCAATCTTTGTACCATAGTGAATCATTTTCCCATGTAAATGTATCTGATGCAATGGAATCTTGCTGCAACCTTTGAATGAGAGTCCACATTTTTTCATCATTCTTCCATTCATCCCTTGCTTCTATTATCCAATCAGGTTGGATGATCAAGATAGCATAGAGAAAGGCCTCAACATATTCATCCTTTCTTGAGAGTGCATCTGCCAAAAAAAAATTCTTCCGCTTTTTATAGACAATTTCAAAATCATAACCCAATATCTTGATTACCCATTTTTGTTGTTCTTCTAAAGCTAGTCTTTGTTCCAAGAAGTATTTAAGACTATCATGATCTTTTTTGACCTTGAAGTGCCTACCTATTAGGTAGGGACACAATTTATTCAATTCATGTAGTATTTCCATCATTTCCTTCTCATAAATGGGTCTGTGTAAGTCCTTTCCCTTGAGTGGTCAACTTTCAAAAGACAGGGGCCTTCCTTCTTGCATTAGGATATCTATTTCCCGAGTTATCACATTCCACAATAAAGGTTTTTGTGAAGTCTAGAGTGGTCAATATTGGAGCTTTGCACATCACCTCTTTAAGTTGTTCAAAAGATTTAGTTGCTTCTTGAGTCCATGAAAATGAATTCTTCTTAGTTAGTTCCATTAAAGGTGTTGCTATTCTTCCATAGTGTCGCACAAACTTGCAGTAGTAACTTGTCAAACCCAAAAATCCTCTAATATTCTTCAATGTTTTGGGAATCGGACAGTCCATCATGGAATTAATCTTGTTAGGGTCTACCTTGACACCTTCATGAGATACAATATGACCCAAATAATCTACCTCCTTCACTCCAAAGAAACATTTGTATGGTTTGGCAAATAGTTGTTTCTCCTTTAGTAGTTGTATAACCTTGTCAACATGTCGCACATGATCATCCCAAGACTTGCTATAGATTAGTGTATCATCAAAAAATACTAACACAATTTTTGGAAGGAAGGGCTTGAAAATGGAATTCATCAACCCTTGGAATGTGGAAGGTTCATTTGTAAGGCCAAAAGGCATGACCAAAAATTCATAATGGCCTTCATGAGTTTGGAATGTTGTTTTTGGGATATCTTCTTCCTTCATTCTAATCTGATGATACCCTGAACGAAGATCCAATTTTTTGAAATAGATTGCTCCATGTAGTTCATATAACAATTCATCAATGACGGGAATGGGAAACTTATCTTTAATAGTGATCTTGTTGAGCTCTCTATAATATGAACACATATGCCATGATCTATCTTTCTTAAATACCATTACCACTGGTGTAGAGTAAAAACCTTGGCTAGGTCTAATAATGCCAGCCTCTAACATTTATTCAACCATGCGCTCAATTTCACTCTTCTAGACATAAGGATGTCTTTATGGCTTGATGTTAGAAGGAACACTCCCAGGAATTACGTGAATTTTATGATCATGATTTCGAGTGGGTCGAAGACCTTTGGGAATATCTTCAAATACTTTGGAATTCTTATCAATGATCCCTTGGAGATCTTGAGGAAAAGATGGCTTAGATGTTTGAACATCTAGTGAGCATAGTTGTGCAATAAGGCCTTGATGCCCCCTTTTCAATAATTTTGTCATGCCATTAGAGATTTTCACCTTAACGAGTTTTCCTGTGATACCTCTTAACTCAATTTATTTTCCTTCCAATGAAAATTTCATGAAAAGTTCTTGAAAATTAAAAGCCACTATTCCTAATGATTGTAACC
>JASDQU010263301.1:0-15491 GCA_032191745.1 Picea mariana | reverse complement strand
CTTTCCGTCAAGAATCTCCCATTCTTCATCCTTCATGGTCGCCGGCTTCTTTGCTACTCCACTCAATGGTAGGAATAGATCCTTCTGATATAAATAGTCTTCCATTTGCATCTTCCATAACTGGTAGTTTTGGCCGTTAAATTTCTCGACCCTAAAATTTCCATGTTCCGACATTGCTCCCACTCGAACCAGGAACCCTCTTTTCCTGCGAGTTAACCTGGCTCTGATACCAGTTGTTAGAAAAACAGGACCGCAGAGAAATATAATAAAACAAATGTAGAAACAAAAAACATAGAAGACACACAATACAAGAGAGACACAGATTTACGTGGTTCAACCAGTGTGGGCTACGTCCACCAGAGAAATTGCCAGGTCCTTCCTTTATTATTATCCAGCAAATGAAGGGATACAACCTACAACAAAACCCGCTATAACTTCCTCTTCTTTCTCTCACAGTCTCCTCTCTCAGAATACAATATTCACTCTCATACATAGCCGCAATACATTTCCCTCATAAAAAAGGGTTTCCTTCTAGGGAAAAAAACCCTAACATAATCTCTATCGTTAGATCTGCGACCTTATAATGAACGGTCTAGATTTACAATGAAATTACAATATACTTTTATAAGGCAATCTTTTCTTCGGGGGCTTTGCCCCTGAACCCTCATCAGGGGACGCTGCCCCCAAACCCCCGCTGGAGGCCCGCTTGCCCCCAGACCCCCCAGACCTCGCAGAGGGGGTACCCCCCCTCTGCACTCCCCCATGTGGAAGATTGTACATACTTCTGGGGTGTAAATACTTCATGGGGTATAGACACGACTGAAAGCAAAGGACCTCTGAATCAGGAAGATAATCAGGCTCCACAACCAACACATTGTGCCTCTTCATCTTCTCTGGCCGTTTTTCCACTTGTTCAGCATCACTGTATGTTATGTTGAGATTCCTCAGCCTCTCTGGCAGTTGAGACTCTTCATCTTCTCTGTGACAGTTGAGCTCACCTTCTATATTCCAGTTACAGGCTTCAATGCTCATCTAGTTGTCAATCACCTCCATGAACATCTTCATCCCTCTTGAGGATTCCCAAAGACTCTTCATCTCCTCTGTCAATCACCCCGAAGTGTCTTCGAGTCCTCTGGAAAAAACCATCAGTAGTTCCTTGCAATTACACTGTGACGTGCAATAGTAGCCCTCTGATCTTCTTCAGTTTCATTTGCACCGTTAGATGAACTTCATTAATCTTACCTTTATTTCACATTTCGGAATTCTTGTGGTTAAGTGTCTCTACACTCCATGTCACGAACTCGGAAACTTTGAAATAGAGCTTTTCTATGCTAGCTCCTTCCTCTATATGACCATGGCCAAGACCAAGTGCTTATCCATAAAGTGTTTTTCACGATTTCTCATTTCTCCTTTTCATCAATCTTGTTGTGAAGTTTCTCGACTTTCTAAGTCGCGATCCCTGAAACTATGAAAGGATCTTGTCTGGACGTACTCTTCTCTTCAACTCTTTGATGATGTGACCATCGGCTGAAACCACAAGCCTAAAGTATTTCTCAATTTCACGTTTCGACATCTCGAGACTCCTGTGGTTATGTTTCTTACCTCTGCAAATCACGATTCGCGAAACTCCGAAATGGAGTCAGATCAACGGTCCAGATCACACTTTGATCAGATGGTTGCGATTAAATCACGATTTCACATATCGTTGTTCCTAAGATGGAGGTTCTTGTCACTTCAAGTCACAATAGGCGAAGCTTCGAGATGGAGCTTAGATCAATGATCCAGATCACACTTTGATCTGATGGTTGTGGTTAAATCGCGATTTTGCATATCGTTGTTCCTAAGATGGAGGTTCTCGTCACTCCAAGTCATGATAGGTGAAGCTCCGAGATGAAGCTCAGATCAATAGTCCAGATCACACCTTGATTTGACAGCTACAGTTAAATCGCGATTTCACATATCGTGATTTCAAGAGGTGAGAGGTTGGAGCATTTCTAAACTTTGACTTTCCAGTCAGCGAAATGCTAATCTTTCACCACGTGTCCCTCTTGGATCAACGGTCAAGATTTTATCGTGTTTTCGCAACTCCATGAGCCTTCATTGTGTCTGATCAATGGTCCATATTTTTCGATGATCTGACGATCAAGATCTTTTCTTGAATTCTCATATCGTGAGTTTGAGACTCTTTCCTTTGAATTTCCCGACCTGCGAAACTCAGAAATGGAGTTTACTCTTCTCTAAATTCATATCTGATAGTCATCGGGGATTCTGAATGGGATCCAATGATCACTGACGCTTCTCCTCCCGAGGTTATGCATCTTCCTTACTTGGAAGAATTTCTAAGTGTCAAGGGCCTCGACCTTTGATCCGCCTGAGATTCTGAGTATGTTATCTCTATTGAGCTTTGGCAATGAGTTAACCTCATTCCTGGTGTGCACCTACGCATGTGTTCGACTCTGCACTAATTCCTCCTGAGCTTACTTTGTCCTTGTTTTTCCTTCACTGCATACTCTGATCTTTCCATTAATGACCTGCCTACAATCCTACAATCCTTTGCATGTTTGCTGCCATCTTTACTATTGTACTTGCCATCAATGACAACCATACACTATCTGTAAAACATGCCAACACGATGGGGAATGTATTTTTCTTTAATGTTGTAGATTGCAGTACAGATATGGATCTTTCCCTCTTATCTGTCTGTCTTGAATATTTATTGTAATAAAACCTTAGTAGTTGAAATATTTTAATTCAATAGGATAGCTCTAGAGTAGTTGGAGGGAAAGGCTCGAAGAACCCCTCTTGTATAAAGCTTTGTATTGTTGTCCAGAAGAGGTTTCTGAAGTTATTATTGTAGTTGTATATGTTGTAGAAGTTGATGAAGCTTATCAGAGTGTATGAACACATGCATATTTTTAGTTGAATGAATATAACAGAGAAACATTGTTCCAAATGACTGGTGTTTCTATGGTCATGTCTATCTGAGTGAATGAATGGTAGGATTTTTGTTTACTTGTAATTCTCTATTATTTCTTGTTCTTGTGTTTATGAATGCATTTACATGGTTGAATGTATGAATCTATAAGATAGTAGATAAGTTTCAATTGTTTCTCTTCACGAGCTTATGCAAGGAGTGCATATTGTCCGGAATGAGTGCATTGACAGAGTCTGTTTCGACTCAAAATCTCAGAAGAGATAACTTGAACTTTTTATTTGCAAGGAGTGCATGTTGTTCGTAAGGAGTGCATTGACAAATTATTTTGACTCGGAAGCTCAGGAGGAGTAGCTTTAATATTTGTTTGAAAAGGAGTGAAGAAGACCTCGCAAGGTGTGCGCAAGTGGAAACATCCTTAATTTCTTTTGTTTAGAAGGAGCGATTGGGTCGAGTAAAGAGTTGTTTCAAGGTGTGCACAATTGCTCACAAAGAAGTTGAGTTGAGGAGAAGAATTGTTGCAAGTTGTGCACAAAAGTAAAATTTTGACGAAGTATCAAAAAGGCGCTCTAAGGAGTCAGAGGTCTCGAAGAAGAACAAGCTCAAAAGGGATAGTGGGCAAGAATTATTCGTTTGGGAGGAGCCCCTTAATATTCCCCAAAGTAACGTTTGATATCCATTCGGAGGAAGTGGGATTATTCTAGACCATTAGATCTAGGAGATTTGCACAGTGGTTGGTCACAGGTTCCTTCGAAACTTCGCGAATCGGAGGATTTGGAGTGTTGAGGAGTGAAAATTGTCGAAGTCCAAAGCTTCGAAGTGGATCCTAGCCATTGATTGAAGGAGGATACATGGAAGAAGATCAGATATTTCAGAAGGTAAAGCTCTGGAATATTTGTGCAGAGAAAAGAGTCAAAACTCCTGAAGTCGTGAAGTAGCGGAGTCTATCAAGGTCGTCGATATGAGGAAGGAAACATGGTGGAGGTCCGACAAAGTGAAATATTCAATCTCTATGTTGCTCTGCGTGCAACATTGCTAACATAATGAATGTTTTTTCAAATGCATTACACCATTTACATGTGAACTAAACCATTATCATTATAGGAGACTTCAGTGTTGCCATGCTACAAAATAGTGCCAGTTCCATTTCCAATTCTTTTGTTATGGAACTATTCTATAGCATGGAAACACTTAAGTCTCCTAGAATTGTAATGGTTTCGTTCATATGTAAATGGTGTATTGCATTTGAAAAAACATTCATTATGTTAGCAATGTTGCACATAGAGAGGCATAGAGATTTAATATTGCACTTTGCAATCCATGGAAAACTATTCTTGCTAGCACCATCTCAACATCTTTTTCTTCTACAAGAACATTTTGCAAAGGCATGTAGGCAAGGTTCATATTTTGGAGAAAAAAATTGGAGCAAAATTTAAGAGAAGGAGAGAAAGATATGTCAATTTTGTGCAAATTTGTTGCAACTTAGCCACCGTTGTACCATACCTAGCCCTTCTAGCCATATCATGAGGAGCATATGGCTCCACTAGTGGTGAGGCAGGTGACCTTGCCAAGTACCATCTCATAAGGAGCTAGAGTTCAAAAGGAGTCAACCCTAACGATCCACTAAGGAGGAGCAGCCTCCCCAGGACCATTCACAGAGATGTAAAAACCTTATTTATGTCCAGAGGATTCTCCCATCAAGAGGGAGAAGACTATGACGAGACACTTTCTCCAATAATCAGAAGAAGTATATATAAAACAACCATGATCCATTAAAATAAGCCAACACAATATGAGATTCAGAGAGAGTAGGTATGACAATCCCTTTATTTGTGATTTAGTTATATCCAGTCCCAGTTGGTGCAGTACATGATTCGGGCCATGGAGACATGACTACAATAGAATATTTATTTACCTTCAGAGAAAGAGGATAAGCTACCCTCAATGTTCGTTATTAAGTCACTCTCAGTTTCATATGAATTTGTCGTCGTGATAGAGTAGAGGAGCTACTCTAAAATTTCAACAACTACAGTGAGAATGGAGCAGTCATTCTCAACTTCAGAGAAGCTGCAGGTGCAGAGTCTCATTCCCAGAGGAACAATTGTAGAGAGAGTAGAGGATATATTATCAGAGAATGAGATAGATAGTGCTTTGCAGAAAGAACATAAAGCTAGCACATGATAGTGCATATTGAGTTACAACTGAGCAAGTGTACCAATTTGATACAATGAGATGTGAAAATTTTGGTTCACTGAAATATTTGACGAACACGAGGACAAATATATGTTTTGCGGTGAACACATTGAGTCAGTACATGATTGAGCCAAGACACGTTCACCTGATTATGGAAAAACATGTGAAGAGGTCCCTGAAGGGAAAAATCGATTATGGACTCATATATATCTCGTATTATGAGATAAGATTGTAAGGCTACACAGATTCAGATTGGGCAGGAAGTGTCACAGACTAGAAAAGTACATCCAGATATTGCTTTAATATGGGATCAATTGTGATTTCATGGTTTAGTGAGAAGCAGAACTGTATGGCACTCAGTTCCACAGAGGCATTATGCAGAGTATATGGCAGCATGGTCAAATTGTGGCGAAGTACTGTGGATTCAGAATCTGATTACATAATTGTTTGATCTCGAGATGGAGGAAACCTGTATCTTTTATGAAAACCAGAGCTACATGAAGTTGTCAGTGAACTCTATGTGTCATGACAAGTCCAATCATATCGAGATACAAGAAAACTATTCTTGCTAGAATCATCTCAACATATTTTTCTTCTACAAGAACATTTTGAAAAGGCATGTAGGTAAGGTTCAGAGTTTGGAGAAAAAAAATGGAGCAACATTTAAGAGAAGAAGAGAAAGATATGCCAATTTTGTGCAATTTTGTTGCATCTTAGCCACCGTTATACCATACCTAGCCCTTCTAAACCTACCTACAGTTTTCTTCTACAAGAACATCCTGCAAAGGCAATAAGCTTGACATCTTAATTTTCATGTGAAAGACACTGATTCGATTCCCGTACGGGATAGGTAGGTACTCATTCTCGGGCAAGCTGGGAATATCATCGAGGGCAAGGTGCGAAGGCTGAAGAATTCCTTATTCAATTGAGGCATTAGATTTCCACCTCGTCACATACAACAAAGGACTGGGATTTGTAATGCTAGAAAAAATGGTAGCCGAAGTTGTGTAAACGACATTGGCATGCACATGGTGCAGAGCCTGGGGAAAAAATCAGAGGAAAATTTAAGAGCATGAGAAAAAGATATGCCAACCTCCATGGAAAGTATGCATGATAAGAACGATAAATAAATATTTAAACATTCTTACTTGAAAAATGGAAATAGGGAACAATAAACAATGAATACAGTTCTCCTTCAGGTGTCCTGATTTTCCAAAAAACAACACTTAAGCTTGTTCTTTTTGCCCTTCGACTTTGACCAAGAGAAATCCCTCTAACCCTGTCCTCTTTCTTTAGGTCTACCTCTGACCATCATTGCCTCAGATGTAGAGGTTTCTGAATTGGTTTTCCTCCTTGTTTCCTAAGACAACAGTGCTTCAACAATAACATCAGACTCAATACTTTCTGTTGTGCTGAAAATAATAGAGGTAACAAAGTGATCCCATGACGCGGGCAAAGAAGACAATAATGTGATTGCCTTGTCTTCAAAATCGAATTTTACTCCCATGCTGGTCAATTGAACTAAGAGAGTATTAAAAGTATTTAAATGATTAGCTATTTTCGTACCTTCCCTCATGTGCAAACTGTACAATTTTCTTTTCAAGAAGATCATGCTCCTCAAAGATTTCGTCATGTATAGGCTTTCCATATTCATCCATAAACCGACTGTTGTCTTCTCCACAACAATGTTGAAAAAAACATCATTGACCAAACACAGGCGTATGGCACTCAGTGCTCTCGCATCGATCTCATCCCTGTCTTCATTTGTTATGGTCGCGGGTTGCTTTTCTTTTCCCAAAAGCACCTTCACCATGCCTTGTTGCACGAGCAGATCGTGCATCTTAGCCTTCCAGATTTTGAAATTGTTCTTTCCATTGAAATTATCGATTTTGAATTTAGCACTCTGAGTTTTCTCCATTAACAGAGGTAAAAATTCCAAAAAACCAATGCTTATAAAACCAAGCCTTTATATGGAGGAATGATCTTACTCAATATTGAACAATAATTTAAAAAAAAGATTTAATCCAAAAAACTTTTTAATAATATATAAAAGAGGCCGCCTCAAATATATTTTATAAAGCATCCACCCATGAGATAAAACTATTCTTTAAAAATATATTCACCTCACCTTCTATTAAAATATCCTCCACCCTTATGCGATTCTTTTAAAATAATATCTCATGCTTAATGAAAATTCAACAGTCATATAAATATCATAACTTCATACCTTTACTTAAAACAAACAACATGTGTATGTTTCCTTAAGGAAGAGCGAGACCTTTGTTTTATGCATATAATATAATATTCCAGATATTGTAATTGCTCATACCTTTATTTTTTTCAAAGAAACATACCATGCGAATGTATCCTGATCCGTGGAGTTTTAGGGAGTCGTTGCGAGTCTCGATTCAACTGGAGTGCGATGATATTTAAAGGGCGTCGCAATGTACAACATATCTTCACCGGGACGATTTCATGATTTTTACAACGGATGAAGTTTAGCTAGTAATACGTCGCACCCTTCGAGAGGAGGGACCTGCAACGTTGTGGAAATCGACACATTTCGTATAGATGGGACTGTTGCTGTTCCTTCAAAATTTGATGCCTTCGATACCCTCTCTTCCAACTTGTTCTGATACCACTTGTTATATTCGTAAATGCGGAAACACAAATATCATAAGTCAAGCATAGTCTCACAGAATTAAAACACACAGAGATTTACGTGGTTCACCTAAACATTGGGCTACATCCATCAAGCAGAGGTATCGGTTGTCTTATTATTCAGATCATGGAGATTACAACAGTGTCACTCATCTACTTTCTCACACACGACCTCTACGAGCATACACATATTTATATACATTTACACAAGAAACGAATTATTAAATGCAATCTCATCCATATTCTAACTTGGTATTATTGGTTACAACCAACGTTAGATTATAAGATCTAAAATCCTAATCCTGGAAAAATTCTTTGTCACCAGTTTCCAACATCAACCTCATTGTCATCACCTGAAAGAGTATTTATGACAAAATAATTAGCTAGAATCTAAATCACAGTACTGCATATATAAATGTATAAAATCTCTTGAAAGTATATCAACACACATCTCATCAATATTTGAAATTCCAATAGACCTATATTTGAAATGAATATAAAAAAATTAATGTAGTGGCATGCATATAAGGCAAGTCAATTTACCAGACAAAATGTTTAGAGAACAAAGCTACACTAGTCTAACATACATATATTAAAAGAATAATATGGTGAAAGAAGAATTAAACATACCACAACATTATTGTAATTTCAATTTCCATTATCAAACCACAGGTCAACTTCATTGTCATCACCTGGAAAAGTATTTATTAAAAAATAATAACTTAAAATTTAAGTCACAATGTTGCATATATAAATATATACATCTCTTGAAAGTATATCAAGACACATCTCATCAATATTGAAATTATATATAAAATCTTTTGAAAGTATATCAACACACATCTCATCAATATTTGCAATTTCAATAGATCTATATTTGAGGTGAATATAAAACAATTAAAGTAGTGGCATGCATGTATGTAAGGCAAGTCAAGTTACCTTCTTCTTTTGAGAAGCAAAAGTGATAAAGAACATGAGATAAAATGTTTTGAGAACAAAACTTGTACCATTGATTGTGAGGATCATAGTACTATGGGGTTTAACAAATGAGATTCTATAAAGTAGTCCAAACAAAGTTGAATAGTGTGAATACTATATGGATACTCGGAATATTTTTGTGTAGACTTTTGCTTATATATTTCCAAAATGTTACCTTACAAACAATTTTAAATTAGTATATATCTTATTTTAAATTAACTCGGTACATATCTTATAAAATTATTGATTTATCAAGTGAATAAAAAATTTACATGAAATTTTTAACAAAAAAGTTTAAGAACATTTAAGAAAGGAAAATAAGGTATAATATTATTTATAAACATTTAAGAAAGAAAAATAAGGTATAATATTGTTTATGAACATTTAAGAAAGGAAAATAAAGTATAATACTGTATACTTACATGGTAGACATATCTATTTTCAATCATGTTTCTAACATATAATTTGTTCTCGTCCAAACACAATATATAAAATATTATCTTCCATATCTATTTTTAAGTCATATTTTTAACATATAATTTGTTTTCATCCAAACAAAATATATAAAATAATATATGTTGGTCATCAAAATTCAATTAGAACAACATCCCAATTCTATTGAAATGAGTACGCTTTCCCAACATGATGACAATGGACATGCAATAAGCACCAGCGGTGTTGCGATACGTGCAATATGCCCTGAGATATTTTATTTCACTTAGAAATGGATAAGGATACAATTTGGAAGTGTCATGAAACACAGGAGTCAAACAAGGCATATTCACAAACTGGTTGTACAATATAAGTACCACTGGTATATGCATTGACAATTGCACCAAAAGTCTCGGATTAATTTTAGCTTTTTCATTACCCTTTTATGGTTTTTATTCAGTCGTTTGAGTAAACATGAATAACTCTCATCACTTTCATAAGCATAAGCAGCTCTGCAATCGGGAAATGACATTGCTCGTTGCTTAGGTTTCAGGTGGAAGCTATAGTTTCCAAGACGTTCTTTAGGCATTCATTTGCTCAATGTCCCTAAGGACTACTTATAATGATTTAATGCAATGTATATATTAAACTCAAGCATAGCTAAAAATTTGGTATAATTTAAAGACAAAACACCAAGTATGATTCTTGATTTGGTAAACGAATGTGAACTGTAGCATCCACGATATTGCACGTATTGGTGGCCACCTCCCATGTAATCCGCACAACTAATTGGAAACTACTAAGGTTTTATCATGTACGACAACTGTAGCATGCATGGATGGATAGATACATTTGTAGAAAGGTCTCCTTGCATGCCACATCAACCGACAATTGTCACTTTCTCTGCCCTACTTTTCGTGCCCTACCCTCATCTTTTTCCGCAAGATCTTTGACAACGGGTCAGCTGAATTAATAGGGTAAGCTTGGTTTGTTGGCACAATGCTCCTTGAATCTCCAATAGCTTAGGGAAAGACATAATACTTCTCAAGGAAAGCTAAGGCTGGACCTTAATTCTCAATGCCTCCTTTCATGAAGCTTGAAACCGCCAGCCACATTGAAGACAACACCAGAATTTCATGAAGCTTGAAACCACCAGCCTCATTAAAGACAGTCGAGCCGATCTTCTTGCATTGAAGCGAGTTGGAAGGTCGGTATGGATTCCTAAGGTTGTCGATGTAGCATTTCAGTAAGGGTACCAACACGGATGCTTCCTTTTGATTTTTTTACCTCCCCTATTTCTTAAGCTTTCATGAGGATGTGAAAAAACCTGGAACATGCTAGCATAATCAATAGCTAATGCTGGCTTTAATCGTGTTATCCTTGTTAGAAACGGTGACAACAACTCATCCGTGAATAGGATTCTAGATCCTATAAACTAGGATTGGTTGTAACCAATGCACCTAAGTTAAAACATGGATGAGATTACATTTATTAGTCAGTTTCTAATAAACATTGCTATAAATTTGTATGCCTGTAGAGGCTGTGAAAGTCAGAGTGTGTCTGAGAGGAGTGAGACCTGTCTGTAATCTCCATTAGCTGAATAATAAGATAACCGATACCAATGCTTGGTGGACGTAGCCCAACGTTTGGGTGAACCACGTAAATTGCTGTGTTTTGTGTTTGCATTTGTATTGATTGTCTTATGGTAATTTGTGTTTCCACACTTGCAAATTACAACAAGTGGTATCAGAGCTCAGGAGCTGAAGAGCTAAGGAAGAGCTAAGGAGGACGCAGACTGGAAGAAGCCGCTCACTGAAGAGGCCGCACTGTTGAAATTGCTATGTTGAAGGGTTCGGCGCTGGGCAACAGGTTTACGGATGCGCCAACGCTGGAGACCAAGTATTTGGGCACGTTGTCTAAAGAAAATTTCGTTATTTTTATAGGGAGCGTTGTGTGGGTGACAACGCTCACCTCTCCGACTGAAAGGAGCGCCAACCTCGTCTTATACTTCTGCGCGGATTCTTATTTGGTGGCAGCGCACCCCTATCTCATACAAGGAGCGCTGGATAACTTAAGGAGCGCTCCCCCCTTTTATGAAAAGATTCGTATGAAATTTGTTTTTTAAAACATTAAAGGTACCTTCAAAACTTGGAGAGTATTAAAGTTCGTATGAAGTTTTTTAAAACTTAAAACCATACCTTTTACATCTTAAAAGGTATTAAAGTTTTTATAAAGTATTCAAGGGTTTTATTATATTTGAAATCTAAATATAATATGGAGGATGAATGGGGGAGGAATAAGGTGGAGTAAACCTTTTTTATTAATTTTTTTTTTTTAAAAGGTGAAAGTATGTAATTTTCTTTTGAAAATTACACAAGTTTAGGGTAAAATCATGAATATGGGTAACACTTTCGTGACAATCGGGTTTCAAAAATTCCTAGCTGCAATTTTTCGGTCGAAAAAAAATTTCTACGAATTTTTTCGGCCGAAAATTTGCACGTCAAATTGAACGTAGCCCTGACAACGCCCTCAAAATTTGTGTATAATGTTTTTCGAATGAATTATTTTCCCATGGTAAGCATATTTTGGCCGAAACGTTTATTTTTAACGGATTCCATTAAAAACTAGGTTTCGACCGAAAGATTATTTTGGCCGAAAACATGAAATTGGGACTGAAAAACAAAAACCAGAGAATTGCCCCAAGCTTACCTGAACTTCAGAGGTTGCAGACTCCTACAAATACTGAGAATTTGGTTTTGAAAACGACACCATCATTTCCAAAATTGAATCTACTTTCAATTCCTATAATTTGTTTTCATTTTCTTTATTTTTATATAATTTTATTTAATTTAAAAAAAAAATCACCGCATAATATTTTTAGCAGGCATTATGATTCGGTGAAATGAAATATCGGTATCTCTAAAAATATACAGTGAAAAATTTAGAAAATAATATATTCATAATCCTTAAATTGTTCTTTTCAAAAGCGTATATTTAGATTTTAGTTTTCAGTAAAAATTAAGATAGATACAAGGTGTAGAAAAACATGTGTTTAACATCTGCAATGTTTTCAGCTTGGTCAACTTAAAAAAATTCTAGAAATTATAATATTCATCCGTTAGATTCAAAATTATAGTCATAATAAAATAGTGTCTCTATAGATTGTTGCAATATATTTCACTTCTTAAAAACATAAGTTTAATAATAGATACATTGTTGTAGAAAAAAGTTACTCATTATCATTCCTTTCATGTTTAAGGAACATGCTGTTAAACAATTGTAAAATTGACATATCAAATCATGATAAAATGTTTTTGAAAAATAGTCATTGGAAAGCTAACAAAATTCTTCAGAAGTTTTGTTTTTACTGTAAAGTGAAATTCTAAATAAAAGAAATACTTTTGTATGCCAGAAGTTGAAGAACTTGTGAAAACACAATTTTTTTTCTCATAAAACAAGCAAAAGTGTAACCCATCTTCATGATTTCACCATTTATTCCTCCACACATTTATTTTTTAAAAGGGGCATTTTTTGGATATTACAAACAACGGTGTTTGTTTCTTTTTATGTTTCCTCTAATGAAAAAGATGCAGAGTGCTAAGTCCGAAATTGAAAAGTTTATTGGCAAGAACAATTTCGAGATCTGGAAGGTTAAAATGCACGATCTACTCGTGCAACAAGGCGTGGTGAAGGCGCTTTTGGGAAAAGCAAAGCAGCCCGCATCCATAACAGATGAAGACTGGGATGAGATGGATGCGAGAGCACCGAGTCCCATACGCATGTGTTTGGCCGACGATATATTGTTCAACATTGTTACAGAGAAGACAACAGCTGGTTTGTGGTCAAAGCTGGAAAGCTTGTACATGACGAAATCCTTGACAAACAGGATCTTTCTGAAAAGATAACTGTATAGTTTGCGCATGAAGGAAGGTACGAAAATTGATGATCATCTAAATACTTTCAATACTCTTCTAGTCCAGTTGAATAGCATGGGTGTGAAATTTGAATCCGAAGATAAGGCAATTACTTTATTGTGTTCTTTGCTCGCGTCATGGGATCATTTCGTTACCTCTATTAGCTTCAATTCAACAGAAACTATTGAGTTTGATGACACTGTTGGAGCTTTACTATATGAGGAAACGAGAAAATCAAATCTAGAAACCTCTACATCTGAGGCATTGGTGGTCAGAGGCAGACCAAAAGAAAGAGGACAGGGTCAGAGGGATTTCTCTCGATCAAAATCAAAAGGCAAAAAGAGCAAGCTCAAGTGTTGGTTTTGTGGAAAATTTGGACAACTGAAGAAGGACTGTTGGAAGCGACAACAAACCTCCAAAGAAGACCCTCAAAAGGAGATGAAGGAAGCAAATGCAACTGAAACAGGTTCAGCAACAGGTTCAGGTATAGTTGATGAAGTTTTATCAATTAATACTGGTTCACGTCATGATCAACATTGGCTATTAGATTCTAGTGCTTCAAACCACATGTGCCTTCATAGACATTGGTTTATTACTTACCAGTCTATAGATGATGGAGTTGTTTACATGGGTAATAATATTTCATCTAAAGTTGTGGGGATTGGTAGCATCCGAATTAAAATGTTTGATGGAACTGTTAAAACACTAACTGATGTAAGACATGTACCTGATCTTAGGAAGAACCTAATCTCTTTGGGAGTTTTAGACAGAGGAGGCTATAAGACCATTGTTCAAGGTGGAGTTATGAAAGTCTACAAAGGAATTCTACTGGTTATGAAAGCAAAGAACGTTGGTAATCTGTTTCTGTTAGAGGGGAGGACTGAATCAGATTATGCGACAGCGGTATCTGAGAGCGACAGTGATTCTGTTCGACTGTGGCATCAACGGTTGGGTCATATGAGTGAACAAGGATTAAAGGTATTAACTGATCGCAAGTTACTTCCTAGCTTAAAGTCTTTAAAGTTAGATTTCTGCAAGCATTGTGTTTATGGAAAACAAAATAGGCAGAAATTTAAAACCGGAAGACACACCAGTGAAGGAATCCTAGACTATATCCATGCTGATGTTTGGGGACCATCCCCTACTATTTCATATGGAGGATCATCATATTTTGTAACTTTTATAGATGATTTCTCTAGGAAAGTGTGGATCTATATGTTAAAGAGTAAGGCTGATGTATTTACAGTTTTCAAGTAGTTTAGAACTTTAGTGGAAAAGAGCACTGGTAGATCCATTAAATGTTTAAGAACAGATAATGGTGGTGAATTTACGTCAATAGAGTTTGAGAATTATTGCAAGGAATTTGGGATCGATAGACATAAAACCACTGCCTATACTCCTCAGCAAAATGGAGTTGCCGAATGCATGAACATGACTCTTCTAGAGAGAGCAAGGAGTATGCTTAGTAATGCCAATCTGCAGCAGGAACTATGGGCAAAAGCAGTAACTACAGCTTGTTATCTGGTGAATCGATCACCATCAACAACAATAGAATGCAAAATTCCTGAGGAGATATGGACAGGTCACCCTTGTAATTATTCTAATCTTAAATTTTTTGGTTGTGATGCCTATGCTCTAATTCCGAAACATCAACGTTCTAAATTAGATCCAAAATAAAAAAGACTTGTCTTTGTTGGATATGGTGATGGTATTAAAGGGTACATGTTGTGGGATCCTACTGCCCACAAGATCACCATTAACAGAGATGTGATATTTGATGAATCATCTCTCATCAAATCAAATGAAGATGTTCAAATGAAACATCAAGAAGTACCTAAGTATCAAACGATTCAGTTTGAAACTAGTTCAACTACAGATGAAAATGAACATGAACAAGTTCCTGAAGATGTTCATGAAGAAGTTCCTGTAGAAGAAAACGTGGATGATGATGACATTCAACAGATTGTGGATGAACCACAAACTACCCTAAGGAGGTCTACACGGGTCACAGTTCCTCCAAGAAGGTATGATGATTTTGTTTCATCAGTTTCTTTAAGTACTAATGATGATGAACCTTCGTGCTATCAGGATGCTATGAAGGGCTCAAACAGTGATAAATGTAAAGAAGCGATGAAGGATGAAATGAAAGCATTAGAGAGGAATGCTACATGGGACCTGGTAGAGATTCCAAGAGACAGGAAAACTGTAGGTTGCAAGTGGGTTTACAAGCTGAAGAAATGTGTTGATGATAAAGTGGAAAGGTACAAAGCAAGGCTGGTTGCGAAAGGGTATTCTCAGAAAGAAGGTATTGACTTTCATGAGATTTTTTCACCAGTTGTAAAGACTGTTTCAATTCGAATTGTGTTAGCATTAGTTGCATT
>JASDQU010263294.1:3228-15492 GCA_032191745.1 Picea mariana | reverse complement strand
AAGCACTAAGATGAATCCATATTAGTAGATATAATAATAGAGATGTTGAAGATCTTTCATTAAAAAGAAATTTTAATAAACTAATGAGTATGTGATGGTATCATAATACCATCCAATAATGTATGGCTTTGGATTGGAAAGTTTACATGACCAAGGTCGTGCACTTAAACTTTTTCGCTGCTTAAAGTGAAAGATCAGCCATTTAGTTTTGGTGAAATGAAATTGCCCTGAGCATTTTTAACCTAAATATGCTTTCAATGAGAGTTGAACTCATGACCTCCCGCTTACTAAACGGGTGCTCTAACCAACTGAGCTATGAAAGCAGATACCTTTCGGGCTTCCCTGTTTGTTAAATGTTTCTTTTAGATCTTCTATATGTGGATCTTCTACTGCTGGTGTTTTCCCTCGTAACGCGGAAACCTAGCAAAAATTTTCAGTACAGGAAATTGTGACGTTCAATGATTATAATGCCTCTTATACATCTCGTATTCTTGCCCTGAAGAGTCAGCCGTCACTGTCACTGGTACATTCATGAGACTGCAGCTATCGTGATATCGTAATCAATCTACTTTTGTTAAGATAGAGGCTATATGCTCTTCTTTTGGTTTTTTATTTTTTCATAAATAAAAACTTTAAAATTCATTTTCTTTATTATAAAATATTGGTGTATACATGAAATACCAAATAGATAGAGAGTATAGTTTTGGTCACTTCTTCAATTTAGAATATAAGTTTGACATATATGTTTTTTGTTTGACCAAAAATTATAACAATCAATTTGATATACATGTCCAATTTTTTCCAAAGTACTCTAAACTTTGATATTCTATTTTGTAATCCTTTTTAAGAGAGAAGATTACAAGTATATGCTTAACTTAGTAAATGTTAGTGGGATATGTTTACAACTTTTAAATATATACATTGTGCTTGTAAAGTGATTAGATGCGAATTTGAAGATTGAACTTTCGTTTCATCCCCCTTTTCTTTGGGATATTTTTCTAGTTAGCCAAAGGTTTACCACTAATGGAGGAGAAGTTGACTCTAGATTCCTTGATGCATTTGAATTGGCTTGAGATCCATTATTTCCTTTTTTGGATTCGAACAATCTTATTCATATGCCTCTTCACCCCACCAAAGGGGTTTTAAACCGTGATAATTTACATAGAAGGGGAAAGCAGTAAGGCCATATCCATTCACAACCCTCATATGGAAGGTTGGGAACTTAAGTCAATATTACTTGCCTTGAGTGGTCAACGCACTACAATGTTAGAGTTCCTCTGGGGTTTTCATCTCTAATGATCACCATCCTTCATTTGATTGGTTTTAACATTTTTCCTCTGAGGGACTTGAGTCAATGGATAGGAATCCTAAATTATGTGTTTTCATAGTCTAATTCCTAGATCCATAAAGGATTATCCCATTCTAGAACTATATTATCCAAGAGACCAAGACTTGGGTCAAGTTCAACATAAATTTGGGAATAGGTAATGATACTCTTTTGAACCCGACTTATCTATAATTTAAGAAATCTATATAGTGCATTTCCAATGCTTTCTTAAACTACCAAAATTCACAAGTGCAAGATGGAGAGATTTCAAAGTCTTACCCATATTAGAGTTGTTGTGATAGTCACGATAGCTTGGTTATTATCCGAGAACCATGGTTTAATGAAGAGGTTGGTTTTACACCAAACCATAGACGTTGTTAGGTGTATATGCACTAATAGTGATGAATTGTAACTAACTCGAGTAAAATAAGCTACACACACAATAGATATTAAAATTGTCTAGATCAAACAATAATTGATTATAAATAGAAGATGTCCAAATGAAAGGGGAATCAATTCATTGTTAACCATTTCCTTCCATTGTATTTTGATCATATCAAGAGTAGGAACTATTAGAATATCAAACTATAATATTTGCTAGCTCAAGAATAAGATAAGTGACTCTATCTTTCCAAGTGGGATTCCTTTTGGTACTCTAGTGTCTCCACTCTATATCTCATGTTCATGGTTAAATATATTGTTCTATTTACTTTAAGCTTTAGTTTTGTATTTTGATGGTTACTGTTGGAACCTCAAGTTCTGATGGTTCATCACACTTCTCTCGGAATCAGTCGGTCGATCAGCCGACCAACAACTAGAAACAATCAATCAAGCAATCAACATCAGTTGATCGAGTAGTTGACTAACCTGTCGATCGGACAATTGATTAGCAGTTGAAGACAGTTGGTCGATGGATAGACCAACCAAGCAATTGACTACGATTTGGATGCATGGATGGTCAAGTCGAGCTAATTTGATAAGCCAACTACACAACACAAATTTGATAGAGTCAACTCTAACAACCAACGGTTGTATGTGGACAAGATCTTTCCAATTTCAAGGAACTTGGTTAGATCTTGAGGCTATAAATAAAGAATCTAATGGGTCATTATCATTGTGTTGAATAATGTTGATCGTATTGAAAATGTTCAATATGCATTGTGATGTTATGAACACAACGTGTTATGATTAAGTGTTGTAATGGTGTCTTTAGACACCTCCAATCTTCTGTGAAGTTATTCCTCTTCGATTATCTTGCAGATTTTGTTACTTGTTTTGTATCAAGTTACACCCAATCCCCAATAGTTATATGATGAATGCCTAAGGTCTTAGTGCATAACTTTGACGTAGAATATATGGTATTATTAATGGAACATGCACAAATAAATTAACAATTTCATGACCACATTGGTTGTAATATTGTAACATGTTAAGTCTATGATTTAATCTTAGGTTGACCATTTTACATCCAAAATTTGGGGGGAATTTCCTTTTGAACTCAAGCTAATAACTCTACATACACAACATAATGACATCGCTAAATGATCACTTGTTTTTTACTCTATTTAACCATGACAATATCAGAATTGTGGGGCAGTTGGTAAACACAAGTATGACCTCATAACCACTTCACCCACACAGGTGTAACCTAATTGAGCTCTCTAATCACTAATATTATTTATGACGATGTTGAGAGAATGGATACAAAACATACATGACACTCCTAGTTAAAAAAAATTGACATAAGGATGATGGTAGGATGATATGTAGACACACCAAAGAATTAATGTACATCTGGTGTAGAGGGGATCAACCCCCATCCCCCCTACATTATTATAATTTCTTGGCGGAATACATCCAATAAGATACACACTTCTTCCACACATAAACATCATATAAACATAATACAAATTGATAAAAAATAACACCAACAATATCATCATCACATAAACACAACAATATCATCATCAAACAAACACATCAATACACAATACACATAGATTTTACATGAAAATTCTGAAGGGAAAAACCACCCTGAATGTTCAATCATTAACTTTCTTTATTCAATTCTGTAGAATATTTACAATGATAGGAAGTTGACCTTATTTTCATACACTCTCCCACTACAAATATTGTTAAACTAACAAGATACATGCCATGCCAACCTCTCTTCCCATATTCTTCTACTCGAGACTATTCTCTATGCTCTCTTGCTCCATCATCATATTTATCGTTCTCCTAGTTGTAACTATGTTCATGGCCAATTGGCCTTTCATCTTCTTGGCTTATACACAATTGTTCCTAACTTCTATGAGAATGCTCATCTTCACCTTCCATCACATTCCATATTTTCATTGATCCTTCATTCATTTAATTTCTCCATGGCTCTAACTCATTTTTCCACATCATCATGTCTCTAGCATTTAATGTTATCTCCTACCCTATTATTTGTCTCTACATGCAAGCTTATCTCTTTACTCCGTGCATCTTATAAAGAATTCCCCACGAACTCTCCATAGGGTGTCTCACATGCATCATCTCCCTCCCTTTACATTAGTACATATATATAAGGAGAGATGCAATTTGTTGGCACCATCATTTTAACCTATCTTAGCTTGCTTCACATTCACATCTGTAAAATGCATAACCCAATGCAAAGGGACTTAGGGTTCCCTTCCTTATTTTCTTCTAGACTCCACAACAACAAAATGTGGAGTGTGGAATGTTGAACATCTCACCTTTCTTTGCATGCATACTTTGTTTTGTATCCATGTACATATCTCTCCAACAAAGGCTTGTTCCACAAGGTAATGTAGAGTGCAGATTTCAAATCATTAAGACTCCTATGTGTTATCACATAAAGTTGTCTAAGGGACGCAGGGCGACCCCATCCTTTTCTTGCATGGGTATCAGTTTCGATTTCAAAGCGCACCTTCCAGAGCGACCCACTTCAGGCTCGAAATGCAAGCATCAGGCAGTTCAGATCGACGGTGGGAAATAATGCGGAGGAGAAGATCTAGGTCGTCCAAACCAGAGGGGTACGTGGAAACAGATAAGCGACATCGCAATTTCGTGAGTCAGATGTTTCGGCATGGAGCATGACGCAAGTTTGCAAAACGCGAAATCCCAAATTCACGATTTCGTGAATCAAAGGTTTGACAGGAAGCAACGCCCTGATTCCCTGAGAAGCGAAGTCCCAAAAACATTCAGGGACAGAGCCCCAGGTCATATCGGAGGGGAGCTAGTGCTCACTAATCCCTAGCTCACAATTTTGCAAATCGGAGTTTTGTTGGGGACAATGCGCAAGTTTCACGCAATGTGAACTCCCTAAACATGAAATCGCAAAGCGCTCGAGGAGTGGGCCCAGGGTCACAAACCGAGGTTGTATGAAAGCAAGGCCACAAAGAGGAGTAGGCGTCTATTGATCGGTTGGAGACTGGGGGTTTTCGAGGAGGTGATCGTGGTTGTCGGATGCGTAGAAGATCCGATCGTCAATCCGAGGGAAGCCATTTCGTGAGTTCGAGCATCAGGATATTTGGAATCGAGTGGAGTGGAGACTCCCAAAAGGTGAAGGGACGAAACGCCAATGGTAGCCGTAGAAAAGAGGTCGCCATGTTCTCCAGGTGCCAAGTCAGCTCGGTCTTGTTCTTATCCCGATGAAGCAGTTAATGAAAGCCAGGGAGGTAGTTGAAGCATCATCTCCCCCATGAATGGAGGGTCAGAGTTGTCTGACCGTTAAGGCAGATTGTCAGCTCTGGCAGTCTGATATTGCGTGCGCAAAGAAGACTGCATGCACAGTCTGACCGAGAGGACATTGTGTATGGACGAGAATCTCGAGCACACCTCTGTTGTTGTTTGCGAAATTTTGAGTGTATGTATGGAGTTTTGTTATTTTGTAAAGTGGGGGAGGGTTGAACAGTGCTATCGTATTGTAAACTTTTGATGAAGAACATTGGTTCTTTGGTTATGTATTTGTTTTTTGAGACTTCTTGATTAATCTAAGTCATCGTTTTTCTTCCATCTTATTTGCCTCTGATACTGAGAGAGTTCATGATTGAATGATTCACATGGATTGTTGTAACTGTATTATGATGAATGTTTGATTATAGTGTTGTTATAATGTCTTCCAGTTTCCTTGAAAATTTGAATTCAAGAGGATCTTGTGTTTGAGTTTTTTCCTCCTTGGGCTATGGAATACCTGATGTCCATAGTAGACCTCTACACTTTCTCACCAAAGTCTTCCTCCTATTCACCTTTACTCTAACTTACTGACTGAAGTTGATACAAGACCTCAATTGCTTGTGAATGCCATCCCATATTTTTTGAGTTGGAATGTTATTATCTCGAGCCTTATCCATTTGACCCCCTTAAGATTCATTTACATTTACTGTATAAACTTATGGGTACTGGGCTTACCTCCCTTGCAGTTAGGAGGTGACTTCTAGTGCTAACACTAGGCATCACCTCGTCCTCATCATTTGCAAAGGATCTTTCACACTTCGAATTGAAAAGGAGTTCCATTGACTATGAAATAGATTTACTCCATAGCTAAAGAGGCTAGCCATTGAACCCTTCAATCATGCAAACACTACCTTCCTTGTGTTCATCATGTTCACTTTCCATCTATCACATCATCACTAACTACCATGTGTCTACACCATATGAAATTTTCCTAAGTCTCTCTTTACTACAAGGTATGCTCATTTCATTGGGGAGGCTCCCACATCAACATTACATTAGTCACAACTAGAGTAGGTTACCACCTAGATATTTTCTTTATTCTTGCAATCCCAACACTAGTACACTTTGATCACTACCATAAATTATGATTAGATTAACTCCTCATCAAGACATAGAAAGGCATGGGTATAAAAAAAACACTCAAATCACTATTGAAAACTATATTGAGATTAACTCCCCATCATAGCATAAAAAGACATAGGTATCAACAAATACCAAGAGGAGGGATCAAAGTTTTCTAACCCACTCCATCACCCTCCCACACCAACACTAACAATGCACACTTCAACCAAGATAAAAGGAGGTTGAACGCCATAACCAAACCATGGACAACTAAAAGAAGTGTAATAACAACACTAGAGTTACTTCCCCACCCGATTAACAAGATGATGACATACTCAAATGATTAATGTTCTTCACATTTATGGCTGCCACCCACATATTTGAAATTTGACAATTGAAACATGATAAACATCTCAAGGAATTGGTCCAACATACCCCTTCGAGGCAAGAGTCTCAATAGAAATAACCTAACCATCACAACTGCAAGGATGACCGCAGACTAAGCCCTCTGACAATTTTGACAAGAAATCTATTTTGGTTTTTGTATTTTAATGATAATATAAGCTAGCACTGAAGATGGCACAATTTATTTGAATACTTTATAGTGGGATAGAATTAATAGAACCTAGTTTATGTTAATTCAAGTTTGGAAATATATAAAGAACTTTAATTTTGAAGTACACTCGATTAGGGTCCCCATGAACTTGTTATTCTTCTCAAATATGAAAAGAGATCATATATTTACGTCGATAGGTGCCCCCCTTTGGAAAGTGGGTGTTAGATTAATTAACCTTTTAATGACAAATTCTAGATGGGTGGCCTGGATGCATTAATAGTAGAATATTCTTCACCATGTTCACAAGATGAAACATTTAGATGAAATGATTTAAACTCCTTGCATCTACTGATATTCTCATTAATCATTAATAGATGTCATTCAATTTAAAATTTTATAAATAAAGATATTGACACTTTTCTTCTCCATGTGTTGAATGATTTCCTTCTCCTTTCATTGTGTGCTCCAATTTTAATGACCACATATGGATTCACCAACACTTGGTGGTTGTTTTTAATCAACATGTCCTTATTTCTTATGGATTCACCAATGCATGGTGGCCATTTCTAATTAGTGTACCCCTCCATTTCTAGTTCCCATTGTATTTTTCATGTACATGGAACTACCATTGAGGAGGCTAGCATGGTTTGTAGTGTTGAGAAGGACATGTTGCAGTCTATTTTTAGAGCCCAATAAGAATCATGCAGTTTGATTGTATTTGACCATTTCTTTTCTATGTACATGAACTTCCATCCAACATTATGATGGGGCTCAATTGGTTTGTTGATTTTCATAGTGTATTGTGTTGAGGGGAGTTGTGTGTGTTCTATTGAGAGTCCAATAATTCTCATGCAATGGTGTGTTGAAGAAGGAGTTGAGAAAGAAAGATGAAGCCAACCTTTGTGTACAAATTAACTAATAGAATTCAAACAAGGTAATGCATTGCTCCATGGTTGAACAATTTAATGAATTCACATTGCCTTAGGCACATGCATGCATGTAGTGTAGGTTGTTCCTATTCTATGCCTTTTGGTGCTTTAATACTACATTTATTTTGTTGGAGATCTTTTGTTGTATAACATATTTAGAAAACACTTTCATATTTAGTTTTGTTTTTTAATGTAGAAATTAACCATGTATATAAGAGTCCTATTATTATGTAACATTTTTGTCATTTTATTTATCTTTTTTTTTATGTGGAATCAGAGATCGAGTTAAATAATGAAAACATTGTATTGAATAATATCGAATCATGAAACCATATAACTCATTTGTATAAGATAATATCAAATTATTATTAATAAATTAAATAATGAAAACATTGTATTGAATAATATCGAATCATGAAACCATATAACTCATTTGTATAAGATAATATCAAATTATTATTAATAAATTAAATAATTATTATTAACTTCTTGTTTTATTGTTTTTTCTTTAAAAATAATAATTAAAATTAAATTTTCTAAACAATGCTTATTAAATTATATATTTATTGTTATATTACATAACTAATACATTTATTAATTTATATTTATATTTATATATTAATTGATTAATTTATATTGTTATTGTAAATAGAAATGATGATGCAACCAACCCATCCATTTTCTATAAAAGAATATGTGTATACTTACATGGGATTTTAACAAGTTCAAATAGTTTCCATAAAGAATTATGTGTATACTTACATGGGATTTTAACAAGTTCAAATAGTTTCCATAAAGAATTATGTGTATATTTACATGGGATTTTAACAAGTTCAAATAGTAGATTGGAAACAAAAGCTTCACAGAGATGGCCACTAATTCATAGAAGATGAAAGTGTAGCTAGATGTGTTGATTTTACATCTAAAAGTTAAGTATGTTTCAAGATCTTGATCCTCGTAAGGAGTGAGATTTATTTTAGACCAATGTATAGCTATTCTCTCCATTATTACACACATTGAGGTGAATATCTTCTCGTATGCAACGTTTGAATAAATATGTGCTCATTCATTATTATATTATTAAATGAGGTCACTGTCTTCTGATATGCAACATTAGAATAAACCTATACTAACATTTTATAATTATTAGAATAAACCTATGCTAACATCATTTTATAATTATTAGAATAAACCTATGCTAACATTTTATAATTAAAAGACTGAAAATTAAAATAAATTTAAAATGACACAGGTTTGTAGTTTAAAAAAAATAAAATGACATAGGTTTGTAGCTCAAAAAAGTACAATAAGTTAAAATACACAACCCAACCTCAATTATGGCATTTACTATATGTTTGCATGAACAAGACATCTACCTTTATGCTCAAGGGTTCAACTTTCTTAATATTGTATCAAGGAATATTAAACTTTAAGTATGTTACCATTTAATATTTCCAATGTCCACGCATTTAGAACGTAGTTCAACTTTCTTAATATGGTATCAAGTAATATTAAACTTTAAGTAGGTTACCATTTAATATTTTCAATGTCCATGCATTTAGAAGGTTGTGTAATAGCTGTCACAAGTTATTGTTATTAATGTGATTTAAGAGGTCTTATTTATTGAGCGTTTGTATTTTAATGTTTTGAGAAAGTGGATATGTCACAAGTTATTTTTTTTTGTTTGTTAGAAATGTTCATCATTTGCGAGGTTAACATTTCAATTGTTGGCTAAGAAATCATAACTTAATGGTATCTAAGTCATTAAAATCATCTGGGGATCGCACTCAGCCTAGGCTGCACCAATCATTAACATGGTTGGATTGTTGGGTGTCTCCTCCCGACTAAACACACTGTAAGGGTATTGTACTCAGGTCGCCTAGCAAAAAAAACCCACACCTTAACTGAATGAGTTAGTGAGAATTGACTACAAGTTACTCCTCTTAATGTGACTTAATGGATGTAATTAATTGAGTGATCATATTTTAAAATGGGTGCGATTAATTTAATGATCATATTTCAATGTTTCGGGAAAGTGGATGAATCCATGTAATACAATCCCATGCAATTTGTTATATATATATTGTTTTGTCCAAATTCATCTCTTATTGTTTAAGAAATCTGAGCAAGGTAGAAATGGCATAAGTATTTTTCACACAAATGGTATGTCATTGGTGCATGATCTTTGACTCGTTAGAGGAGCATCCAAGCAACCTAAGAGGATTGTTATACAAAGACAAGTGTTTTTCTAGGAATTGTTGTGCATTGATGTGGCCTAGATGCCCCACCCATGACTTATAGAGCAATCCATAAAAAGGAAATGCACTCTAGCGATCCAATGTTGTCTAGTTACACCATCAATAGTGCGACATATGATCCTGAAAGCATCAAACAATGTAGGTTGTCTCACCCCTCCTCCATCTCATGTATTTATGATTATTGGACACCCATATATGATGCTCATACATATGCACCATCCCACTGACAATTGGCATGTATGTTGATGCACTATCCTGATATCGATTATGATGCCCCTAGGAAACTAAAATACACTGCAACATCCACATTACACATGGCTTCTTCGATAGTTCCGTGTTAAGGATGTTGTGATTCCCCATGATAGTTTTAAGGGATAACATGCATTCACTAGCACTTCGAGATGTGTGCATGCCTAAATAAATAGAATGCACATTTTCATAGTCTAGTTAGTGCATTCCATTTGATTGGATGAACCACTAGTGTTGCTTCCTTCTCAATCCTATTGTTGACCATATGCTAGTGTGATATACATGCATTGACCACACGGCGCCTTGGAAACCACACATCATCGCAACATCCACATTACATGTGGTTGCTTTAGCAATGTGTTAAAGCTACCTAGACTTGTGATGGACGGTGTGGGGAATAATACACTGATGATAGTGTGCACATCCAATCAAATTGAAAGCAACACCTCTTGGTTCTAGCAAATGCATTTAGTTTGAATGGGTTCCTCACATGCAGTGCATCATGCTCTACACTCTAGTCATCCATATGCTAATGCAATATACCTACACTAACCACCGAGCACCTAGGAAACTACAAAGCACCACAACATTGATATTACACATGGTTGATTTGGCGAGGTGTTAAGGCTCCCTAGAAGCATGATGATCAGTGCAAAGAATAACGCATCGACATTAGCACACCGAGATGAACACACATCCAATCAAGATGAATGCATCTTGTAGCTCTAGATGACACATTTTATTTCATTGGATGCACTACATACAATGCTTTCTTCATTGTACTATTGTTAGTGCATGCGCGTCGCATTGACATGGTGTCTTAATCCAAAGACTAGATGTGCCACATGGATACAGCTTGTGGATACACCAATGATAGTGAACATAAACTATATGTATGTACACTACCAACAATATTATTAAAAACAAATTCACTAATTTTAGACAAAAAGTTAATAAAAGATCATAGAAATGTAAATTAGGGCATAACACAAAAATTTACCTTGTTATCTCCCTGTCATCGACGAGGCATTATCATAGAAATGCACGCTTGCTCCAAAGGTTTTATAAAAAAATGAATGGAGAATTTCAATCCATCACGAATGGAAATGGGGACCAAATTTGACAATTCAGAGTAACTAGATGTCAAGGCGAAGAGATTGTGAAAAGAAGCATTAATGCTTGGAGAGGAGGAAAGCACTAAATGATGGTAAAATGAAAAATCAATCATTATATTTATTTTTTAAAAATTTCAACCCAATTATAGTGCACTTAGGCTTTTGATACATCACTTTGTTGTTTCTTTAGTGCAATAATGTGCTAATATGATTAGGTCACACAAAATGACTTTTTAACGAAAATACCTCTATCTACCACCTCTCATAAACCCTATTTTACTACAACTTGTAGTAGAACACGACAACTTATAATAGACCGCCCTAACTCTAGAGTTTGGTAAACTCTTCTTTACACAAACATGAAGATGTTTTGCTCTTGATGTATGTCATCAATTAAATCCACATCCTTAAACCTAAATTCTTCAAGATTATGTGAGATCACAAAATACAATAGAGAAATAGAGACAAAGACAAAACACTATCTAAACCTTATTATCTTACCATAAAGACATAAATAAAAAATGATCCACTCATATGTGCAAAATTGAAAAGAAAAGTGCATTTAGATGAAGAGATTCTTAAAATAAAGTAGTAAGATGGGGATAGGGTTTGAAGGTGACATAATTGGATTGAAAGAGGTGAAGAAAATATTTTTAAAATAAAATAGTAAGATGGGGATAGGGTTTAAAGGTGACATAATTGGATTGAAATAGGTGAAGAAAATACGTTAGTTATAGTAATTACATTGTAGAATAGAGTGTTGTATTCATAGCTAGTGTATAATTTATGTTAGTTGTAAATCAGTAAATAATAGTAGTATTAGTTATAAATTTTATATAAATTTATTTTAATTTAGGAAATATTAATATTAATTTTTTTGTTAATAGATACATTAATAAAGAGAAAGAAGAAATTATTTTTAATGAAATTTTAATAAAATCAAGGCATATAGTGTAGTGATATCATAATACCGTCCAAGCTTGAAATTTGACGTTGTACTTTACACCTGATATATATATATATATAT